>MU227184.1:885313-898750 GCA_018584345.1 Thuja plicata
ATATATATATATGTCATAGCTAACTACCCATAGGCTTGGTGATTCTAACTATACTTATCACAATTTCAAATAGTTATAGGTTCACAAATGTTTTGGTAATGTTTTAAACAGAGTATCAAGATTAACATAAAACATAGACAATTTATTGTCACATCAATAACACATGGACCTTAAATGAATAAAAGCCTTAGATTTATATTGGAGAAGAAATTACAGGCCTACAAGGTTTCCATTTTGATAGTTTAGAGAGGATGAGCAACATCACATGAACTAATACCCTCTGTAATTTCATGAGAGTGTAGATGTCAGTTCTAAAAAATTAATAAGTGTTCTTTGGGTTGTTTCATCAAATTGCAAATCTTAAATTTTTTGGTGTTCTTGGCTGGATGCAGAGTGCAACAAACCCTAATTAATATTTCTGAGGGTTTTGAGAGTCATAGTAGTAGGTTGAGTCAAAATCACATATCCTTTCATAATTTTTTTAAATTTAATTACTTATTTTCAATGTAGATTTCAATATCCGCGAATTACTTTTTTGGGCAGTGGTTTTTATAGAATAGTCTCGGATAACCGAGAGGGGGGGCGAATCATTTATCATAATTTTTTTTTTTCATTTACTTAAACAATTTGGAGAAAACTTAATCCAATCATTTAATCATAATAGATATAAAATTGAAAGCATAAAGAAACACCAAAAACAATGAACACCAGATTTACGTGGAAAACCCAAGATGGGAAAAAGCACAGAGAAACTAATTCTTATAAATAATAACTCTATTTAAGGTGACACTGGTTAATGTGAATTTTATAAAGGCTCGATTCCTGTATGCTCACTACAGGTGGCTCATTGCTGGTTGACTCACTTTTGATCAATATTTATGCTCTATATACATAAACTAACTATCAAAACTAAAACTTGGCTAACTACTGAAATGAAAGATAATGAACAACAATTCCACCACTGAAATACTTAACACCAAGTGAAACACAAAAGAATAATCTAATATCATCGGTTACATATTATCGGACAAAGATGTCTAAATATCTTCACTTTAAGTTTGTATCGCTCACATACATACTTCTCCATCAAACATAATTCATCCTCCATATATACTTCTCCATTCATCTATGTCAGCCAAGCACAATATCAATTATCATTTTACAAGTCAACCATAAACAATGTAAAATAGGTCACACCTAGACATTCCTGTGATGGAAGGAATGAAACATGGACCACACTAAAATTTCCTCGCTCAATGCAACATGCTATCTACTCATAACATCATCTGAAGCCAACATATAACATCTATACATTACAATCCACATTATGTTTGCAAACCACAAATATCGATAACCAAATAGGACCATTTCCAAAATAAAGTGTTCTAATATGTCACAACATGAATGGGACCAGGACAAACACAACCAAAGATCAAACATTATAGCACATCATCCAGAGTAGGATAATTCTGGTTGACCAAAGCCAAATAGAACCACAACTGAATATGTTGACATCAATGAAAATCATTAATGACAATAATAATAATCAAAATCACATTCCAACAATCTCTCCCTTTTTCATTGATGGAAACATTCGTCAATGACAAAAATAAATAAAGAAATATTAGTAATTGAAGTCTTCTTTTCTTTTCCCCCTTTGGCAAAAATGACAAAGGAAAAAACTCCCCCCGAAAAACTTAATCCACTCCCCCTAAGAGGAAGCTACCAAGCACTGATCTAGAAAAGAATAGGCATATAGTATCCTAGACCAAAGCATGCCCCAATGCACATTAGTTATGACTAGGAAGGGGAAGAACCCCCAACTTCAGCTTGAGATTTTCAAAAGTGTTCTTGCAGAATGGTTTTATGAAAATATCAACAATTTGCTCTTTGGTAGACACTGTAGACACCTAAAATTGACCTGTTGCCCATGCACAACAATTTCACTAATATTCTCCTTAATTGGTTAAATTAATCTTTATTATTTAATTAATTAGTGTCTTTCTAATATTTTTGAAATTCAAATTCATAATTCTCCATAATTCCACAATTAAGTAATTTTAATCGATTATTTAATTATTAAACTTCTAACTAATTTTAATCACTTATTCTTCAATAAATTAATTAATACTTCCTTATTGTTATTATTACATTTATATAATAATTGCAATTAATTCATCAATTTCTCCTAATATTAAATAAATTTAATTTATTTAATTTACAAATTTATTCCTCTCATAAATAAATAAATCTTATTTATTTATATTCCACATATACAATTAAATGAATTTTCTAATTTATTTAATTAGATTTATTCTTCTAGTTCTAAGTAACACTAAGTCTCAGTCTAACTCTTCAATCACCTTTCTTAACTCTTCAATCATCTTTTTTGATTGTTCAATCTATTTAATCCTTTGTTTAATCTAAATGGTTGACTATTCAATCTATTTAGTCATCTCTTCAATCGATTCAGTTCAAAATCTAATCAAGATCAATTCACTCACAATCAAAGAAGTTAACAAAATCAATATATTCATTAAACAAGTCAATCTATTCACTTCACTTTTCAATCAATTGAGTTCGACTCTTCAATTAAATCCAGTTGACTCTTCAATCTATTTCAACCACCTCCTCAATCAGAGAATCTTGATTGAAATCCAAAAAGTCTATATAATGATAGCCAATTCTTATAATTCAATAACCGCACACTTTGAATTCTGATGTTGTCCAAGTGAGCACAAGCTGAGATGCCACAATTTGCATTAAGAAGGAGAAGAACAAGGGAGATTTAATCTGGTTTATGTATCTTTATTATTTGTGTTGATTTCATTATTTGTTATTATGTATGAATTTCCATTATTATCTATTTTATCTCTTGATGTTTAGGGATTTATTGCAACATTTAGGCTTTGTGGTGGTCTAACTATGTTGTTGCAAGTTTTCATATCTCAAATCTAGCCCCTAATCTTGAATGGTGGGTCATGATACTGAGTGAGTTTGACATTGATTATGTGTACATAAAATCCATTAAAGGGAAAGTCATTGCTGATTAGATAGAAAATGCACCTATACCATTAGATCATCCAATGATAATAGAGTTCTTAGATGAAGGCATATTCTCTTTAGATGAATAAAAGAAATGAAAATTGTACTTTGATGGATCTCACATAAAGAAGAGATCAGGCACCAACATTTTCTTTATCATGCCTCAAGGAGTTTTGATCCCCAATTCCTACAGACTAAACTTTGAGTGCACGAATAATATTTCTAAATATGAGGCACTCAGTACTACTTTGAAGACTGCGGTCCAATAGAAAATAAATCATCTACATGTGTATGGTGATTCACAACTCATCATAAATCAAGTAAATCATAGTTATGATACCAAGGATGAGAAGTTTATCACATACAAGGCCATGACAAAAGACTTCAAGCAATACTCCGACGATCACATAACTTTTGAGAAAGTCCCTTGAGCTAGGAAAAAAGTAGTCGATGTTATGGCCACTGTGGGATCTATGCCATACATGCCTCCAAAGGTTATACATTATTATTTCTTTGTTGAACAACTCATGGTCCCTTCCTATGAATTCCCAACGTCTAAATTCATTTGTGAGATTGTTGATCTTGATTCCCTATAGTACCAAGAAATCTATGGTTATCTCAAAGACCAAACATGACCTATCCTAAAACCAGAAAAAGTCCCTTAAAATTTAATCCTCTTGATTCATCATCATTGCCAATACACTTTATAGAAGAAGTTTAGATGGTACACTCCTTCAATGTCTCAATTAAAAAGAAGCACACTCAAAATTATGCGAGATACACAGAGGTATCTACAGTTCTCATTATAGTGGTTTAACCTTGGCTAAGAAACTTTTAAGGATTGGTTACTATTGTCCCACTATGGAGACTGATGCTTTTAAATTCATCCAGAAGTGTAATAAGTGTCAAAGAGATAGTAACCTCATCCATGCACTAGCTCAGGAGCTACAACCACTTACTTCACCATGGCCTTTCTCACAATAGGGAATCGATCTCATTGGAAAGATTCACCCACTATCCACTGACGGTCATAAGTATATCATTACAACCACTGAGCATTTCAAGAAGTGGACTGAGTCAATTGCAATGACCTATGTAACCGATTTTTTGTCCAAGTTTATCATAAATTACATCATAAGCTGGTATGGAGTTCCACAAGTTATTATCATAGATAATACCACTCCATTAAAAAATAAACAGGTTGATAAACTTTTTGACAAGTTCTACATCCAATGTCATTATTCTTCACGCTACTATCCAGAAAGTAATGACCAAGAAGAGGCGTTGAATAAAACTATTCTAAAAATCTTCAAGAAGACAGTCAATGACGCTAGCCAGGACTGGCTCCAACAGTTGAATCATATCCTATGGGCATATCACACTAGTTTTTGTACACCCACTAAAGCCACTCCATATTCACTTGTCTATGGTACCGAAGTCATCTTTCCAATTGAGGTCGAGTTTCCATCATTGCAAGTATCTCTATAAAATGTCATTTCAGATAAGGAATACCTTGTATCTCTAATTTAGGAGCTAGAACTAATAGATGCGAATATAAAACACTCCTTAAACCATTTACATGCATATCAACAACCTCTTCATAGGAGCTACAATAAGAAGGTAAAAAGTTCATTCTTTGAGGTTGGTGATTTGGTACTTATAGAGAATCAGAAAAATCACATGAAAAGAGTAAAACCAAGAAAGTTTGAACCTAAATAGTTGGGTTCCTATATCATTACAATAGTCTATGGGTCTGGATCATATCAAAATTCTACACTAGAGGGATAACCTCTATCAGAACCCATCAATATATCACATCTGCACAAGTATTACACGTGACTTTCAGAGTAGGATGATTTCAAAAATTTAAAAAATATAGAAAAAAGGAAAATACAAAAAAATTGTCTCCTTGATGAAAACTTGGAAAACAAGTACCTTGTGTGACACAAAAATATAAATACAAGAGAAATAATTTATCTTACAGTGAAAACCATTTTTGTGGCACCTTAGACAAGTACCATGGTGAAAACTAGGCAATCTTGCACCATGTTTAAGATAGTGGCTCCACTATCTATCATTATTGCATCTGATTGCCATTGTCATTTCATATCACAGTCCTTAATAAAACTTAGTCTTTTATTCACAGCTTGAGATTCGTTGGCTTCCCTTGTCAGTCATACCCCATGTCCTATACTAAGTCAGTCCACCACGTCCATTTCTCCCTTATCTGTCCTAATTAGGGGAAAGTAGAATGTCATGATCCTATAAATGTCTTAGAAAAATCATAAAAATTGGAAAAAGTCCTGAAAAATCACAAAAGTATAAAAAATATGATCAGAAGACTCATAAAAATTGGAAAAAGTCTTGATTAAAAATCCCCAAACATTGGAAAGCAACATCAAAAATCCAAAAACAACTTTGTGATTCAATTTAAATAAACTCATCCTTTTCCATGATAGGCATTGGGGGGAAACATCAAATGCAACAAGTTAGAGCTTAAAAAATCAAGCATCAATAAAAAACTTAGCAACATGTCCTAAAATAAACTAACTACATTATCCTATCTATTGGACACATCCTATAATTTTTTTTTCATATGGTCATCATGTCTTACATAAGGGAAGGATACACTTGAAACTAGACAGGTAAGTCTAAAGCAGTGTACCTCATTCTTGGAACTAGACATCATCATCAATGTCATTATCAAAGAAACACATAACACCATGAATTCAAAATCAGTATGGTTGTTGACTCATTGTCTTAGTGAGTCTTTTATTCATTTGATTTATATTGATTCATGTTTGTATGCTTCTGTGAGATATCCAAAAGTGATGAAATAAGTCATGATGGTTCATGATTCTATTATCTTTTTCTACTGTTTGTGGGATATATTTTTATGAAGGTTGGGAAGATCATTTTGGATTTTCATGGTAAGAGTCTTCACATCCACATACAATATCTAATTGTAGTGTGTATTGCAATAGATAACTTTAGTGGTGATACACTACACACACCTCGACTATGAACGCCTGTACTCTTAGATGGATTGACTATATACCTATATATTTTAAAATAAGTGCTTCATACATGTAATAGGACATTACCTACCTTGATCTTTCATATATTGGTGGGAAAACCCATATTGCTATAATAAAGTAGCTCAATGATGAAATAAATTCTCCAATAAGTTGGAAAACAAAGTGGTTAATAAATTTTGGATTTCAATTAAAATTTGTGTATCTCATATCTTTTAATCCTAACTACGTTCTAACTGCCAGTCCTAACAATTCTTCCAATTAATACCTACATTCATTATGGTTTTGTATTCTAACATAACCCAAAATAAGGAATTCTTCATACATATCATGTTAGTATATAAGTCATAAACATCAATCATATCTGCATCACATGGTAATATAAAATACATATAAAATCCAAAAACATAGATCATTTATTACATTAGTACATGCATCATATAGGTCATTAGAATAACATTTCATCATATAAAATAGAAAGTGTGTCATCATAACATCATGCCAACATATACATAACATAAAAGAATATAGTACATCACATCATATCACATTACATAGAAATCATAAATATCATTAACATTACATTATAGAAAGGAAGAGGGTAGTATCATGTCATGTGCATAATTATAATCATATAGAGCATATCATCCATAAGTGCATCAAAGAAAATCATAATATAATATGCATAACATAAAGCATAAACATAAACATAAACATAAGATCACATCAACACATAATCCCACCAAAACTGCATCGTATATATATAAACTCAAAATGTATGTCAGAGTACAAGATCATAACGAATGTCTAGCAAAGAGCTCGTAATGTCACAAAATATATTCTCAAGGTGTCTATACAATGATATAAATCAAGAACAACAGGCTCCCCCTCTAAACTGGTGGGCCTGGGTTGTATATCGGTAGAAGGTCCTTCCTTTGGTTGTACAATAGATGTCCCTATATGTGGCTATGGTGGCCTCGGTGCCTGAAGTACTGACCCACTACCCTATGAACTCTGAGATCTCTGGGAAGCTATATAACTAGGTACTTTGTCTACTCATTCAACATAGCACGCTTTTAAGGAACCAACTACTAATCTATCTTTTTCTATGCCTATGTATTAGCTCAATACATCCTATCAATATTCTATTGCAGAGACAAGTCCTGGACCCCCTTACTAAAGGTCCTCACCTCCTCCTATGCCTAACTTATTCCTATCAATAATTTATCATATGGGGTCAAATTTGAGGCTATCTCCTTTGGGAATTTTTTTGATAGTGTCCTTGGCCCTATCCATGGCCTCAACAAGAAATTCCATTGGGGTTTAATCCCCATCGACCAAGAAAATAAATCTAACCATGGGCTCCGACACCTACAATTGAAAATTACAAAAAGATTAATCATTAAAGTTACAAATTAATAATGAAAGAATTGAATACAAAAAAAAAAAATTCAAGTTTTGAAGTTCCAAGTTGCCTTCACAATCTATGTAGCTCTTTGTGCAAATTGGTTGTTGAAGATCATAGATGCAACACTTTATCCATCAAAATTCTTTGAATAAGTTGAGTCTATCCATGCTTAGTTGGCAAGTGGTATATTTCTGGAGTGATATGATACACTTTAGGGTTATCATTTATGGTGACACATCTGGAATGGTGATCGCTTGAATTTTATTATAGTTTTGGATATACAGAGAGCAAAATGACTAAGTACAGTAAAACTAAATACAGAGTATAGTAGTATAATTTTGGACAAAGAAGATAGTATATGATGCATGGGGACATGCAAGCTTAGAGGAAGACATTTTGGACTATGTATGACGTTTTGGTAAGGTCTCTTGAGTTTTTGTGATGATCACAGAGAGTTACAGTATCTTGAAGTCATGTGAAGATAGAGTAAAAGGCATACAGGGCATGTGAACAATCGCGATCATTAAGGGAGTATGTCGTGGACTCCTAGCATGCTAAGTTGGATTGTGAATGTGGATTACATATTGTTTTGTATTATATGGTCACTAAATTTGTATTTACTCTTTGAGTATATATTGATTCTATTTTGTAATGTATTAGAGAGCCGACTGAATGATATATATATATATATATATATATATATATATATGAAGAGATTTTTTTAAAGCAAAGTAGAGAAGTGATGAGATGATATGAAGCATATGGAACTATCTAAGCATAGGCGATGCTTGTATGTTCACTACTGAGAATCGATTATAACAAAATTATTTTTGATTGTAACAGCAATGTGCTCAGTATACCTTTAACATGGTTTTGTATTCCCCTAACAGGGAAACATACTAATGTAATATTCAGCTCCTAATAGGGCTAGGTCTCCTAACAGGGACACTATACTTTTAGTGCATATTTGTGGGTACCATCCCCACCGGGGTTTCCCTTGGCCAAGGTTTCCTTGACAACAGTTCATGGTGTTATGAGTTATGTGTTGTGTGCTTATATTCTTTTCATTTAAATAATTATATGGTTAAGTTGGAATTATTAATTTCATGTTTAAAGTGTTTTAATACTGATTCACCCCATCTCAATAGTACTTAATCCTAACAATTGGTATCAAAGCTTTTGGCCCTTGGAAAGAAATTTTAACAACTTAAGGGAGATCGAGATGGATTATGAAAGTTTGGAAGAAAAATTTGAAGTTGCACTTGAAGATCTTGACAAAGCTAAAGCAGAGAATGGTGACTTGAAATTCAAATTGAGAAGAGAAGAGGGATTCATTAAGAAAATAAAAGAATAGCTTGAAATTTCCAGAAGTCAGAGACAAGATTGTATGGTTAAGATAAAAGAGGATTCAGACAATGATAATTCAGATCAGATAATGCAGCTTGAGAAAGAGAAAGATACCTTAAAGCTTGATTATGAAACTACTTCACTACAGATGGATAAAGCGATTCAACAAGAAAAGGATACTAAGAAAAAAATTGAAGAAACCTTGAAGGATGCTAATATTCAAATAGGACAAAGGTAGATCAAACTTGAACACTACAAGAACAAGTATTTGGAATTAGAGAAATACAATCAGATCATAAAAGGAGAACTTGTTGAGGCAAAGAATCATATTGAGAAACTTCACATGAGTAGTAACTTGATCGATGAACATAGAGGCAAACAAAAACCTAAAGGAGAAATGACTGGTGTTGGCTTCAATGAAGCTGAATATTAAAAGAATCAAGAAGAAAAATATGATGTGAAGATTGATGGAGAAAGTCCTACTTTTGAAGAACCTAAAGAACAGATCAGACCTTTCAGAGGTAGATGTTTTTGTTGCAACAAGATTGGACACATGAAGAGATATGGCAGAGGTAAATCCCCTTTCAAACCTTTTTATGGTTATTGCTTTAACTGTTATGTATATGAGCACAAGCAAGTAGAATGTAGGAAACCTAATCAATCAAGATAAAAATAAGATTACATTAGTGAGGAGATAGTAGCTAAGACAACATGCTATAAATTTAATAACCTTGGGCACATCACAAGGTATTTGTAAGTTGCAGGTTAATCAGAATAGATCACCTCCTACATGATACAAATTCAACAATCTAGGGCATATAGTGAAGCTTTGTAGGTACAATAGAACTGACAATAGAAGAGGACCACATCCTATGGTTATAAAAAAGAATATTGGTGATACTGGTAAGAGTCTTGCAGAGTATAGAAGTGAATTTGAGATTTGTTTCAAGAAAATAGAAGATATCAACAATAATAAGGTATGGAAGGTAAAATAATCTAGTGAGGAAAAGGTTTAGGGAGAGTTAGTAGATGCTACTGAGTCTTCGCTTGGTGGTAATATTGCTACATCAATATAGATGGCCAAGCCTGGCCTTAGGGGGACCATTGGAAGAATACATCTAAAATATATCTAGCCCCTACATTTAAGGAGTAAGATCTTGATATCTTAGGGAGAGAATGTAGAGATATTTTGGAATTCATATATGTGATCGCATGGTTTTATATATCTATATACTATGATTTCCAGATTGCTACTCGACTGGCTTGTGTGCATAAATAATTTTATTGGGAACTGCATCATTTTTCACTCAGTGAAGTATAAGGATAATTGAAATAACATAAATGGACATCATTTGTAGAGAAGATCCTAAGGAGATTAGAGTTTTGAGCAGAAATAGAGTTGGAGTTAGTATATTGAAGAGTTTGAGTGAAGCAGAGATCTCATATTTCCGCAATAAAAAGGTATTTAGATCGATTGTGAAGCTTTTGAAATGGATACACCTATGATTTTTTATGTTGCAGAGAGACCTAGGTACACATTGAAGAAACAACCTTTCAAATATACTAAGGATGAACCTGAAGGTGTATTTTCTCAAACACCCTATGGAGTTTTACATGTCGAAGATATTAGGGCATATATATATTGTAAGTTTGAATCTTTGTGAGACGAAGAAATTGCCACAAAGATGGAAAACATGATAGGTGATGATGGAAAGATAAAAGATGAGTTCACACACCTAAATAACCTAAGCATTATGAAGATAACTGAACTTCACGACTTTGACAAAGAAGAATGGATAAAAATTTGTTAGTAATAATTAAGAGGGGGGGGTGAATCAGTGGCCTCAAAAATTTATCCTTCAAACTTAACCACCAATCAATAAACCTCAGATTATTATGTATGTACAAGATGCATGCCATGAAATACTAATAAAGATTAACTATCTGTCAGTTTTCTCTGTCAATCCTTATTCTTTCTTGATTACCGACAAGCAGTATAACTATTTACCGAAACTCAGTAAATAAGCAGAGTATATCAATCAATCCAGAGTTAGCTATGTAAGATGCAAGACAGTAAAGAAATGAATCATACACACATAACACATCAATTTTTAATATGGAAACCTGTTAAGGGAAAAACCACTAGGACCGGTAACCCAAATTTTCACTCTTCTGAGTGAGCCCTGTTAGGAGCCAACAATGTTAAAGGTTACAAACACACTGTTAAGTGTGACCTTGTTAGAGGATTTTATACATAGAGGTTGTCACTTATTATCGGGCATCTATTACTACCATCCTTGAATCAGCCTCCTTCTTAGACTGTCAATAGGTATCAGGCAAGTCCAATGCTAGTTTTATGAATCAACCTTTTTGGCACTCCTTGAGATGTACCTCAATATATAGAAGACTGTTAAGTCCTGTTCGGTTAAGAGACTTGATGCTGCAATGGTTAAAATGAAACACTATAACCTTTTCATATTGCAACTTTGAATTGCATATTTTTAGATCTATTTAAGTACATTACCTCTCTGACCAATGTATCAATTAATCCTTGTGCTCTATACTTTCGTCTCTGTGATGCTGCGCTCACTGTTCGTCGGTGTCTGCAAAATTCCTTAGCTCTTCCTTCAACTTACTCAATTAGGACTACATTCAATGTTGTTCTTCATCAGTTTCTCTTTAGCATCCTCTTTCTATTCACTCCCCTTAATCTCATTTGTAAATGAATTAAGCTTGTCTCTTATATAGACATGATATTCACTGTTTCTTGATTCTTGATTCTTGGCGTGAAAAACAATCCAACCAATTAAATTTAAATTATAACTCTTGATTTGTCTCATAGATATATTCTTGCCAACTGTACAAATCATCTTTAAATCAATCACTTATCTCTGGTCGAATAAAACAAAGTAGACAACCAATTAAGTCTATTTTTAGCTCTGCTAGCTAGATATTTTGTCATTTTCTAAACTTTCTGTTCCTTCGGTCAATACTTCAGTTAGTCATTGGTGACAACTGACAGTTCCATCAGTGAGACTCCAGTTAGTTTCATGATCTCCATCTGTTAGGCATCATTGGAATTTTTCTCATTGGGCAACATTGTCTTTAGCTCGTCGAACAAACTTCTGACTTTGCTTGTCGGGCATCTTGTGGTTTTTCTTCATTGGGCAACATTATACTTCTGATCGTTGGGTATCACTGTGACTGTTCTTCTTTTCTCTTTCCATCGGTGTGCACTCTGTCGGTGTTGTTTGTCACTTAGTGAATACTTGAATTTTATGCATTGTTGAAAGCATAACCTTTGTTTCTTTTTTTCTCTGAAGTCTTTGGCATTGTGTACATGATCGTACAAATGATATCAAGTTGACATCAATGACAATACAATACATTAACTGATTTAATGCTTTGCATTATCTTCAACTTAACATTGTCTAACATTCAATCAGTTACATGTCATCAATATCTCCCTTTGGCATTGATGACAACATACTATATTTTCACACTATACTATTTCTAATACAATATGAAATACAACAGTTGAGATTCATCAGACTACCAATCTTTTTGTTCTGATAACCGATAAATTCCTGACCATCGATAAGCTCTGCTTTAGCTTAGATTTGATTATTGCAGCTCTCTGTCTTCTGATGTGTTGTGTTCTCTCCTTGTGTCAATTTCTCTCTCTTGACTGTTCTTCTCTTTTGATGTCTTTTTCTATTGTCAGCAACTCTCCCTTTGTATAATCTTTCTATACAATTTCTCTTCCTAAGAATATAATCTCTCCATGTTGGAGTAATGTGATAGTTGATAATCACTTTCCCTTTCCAGAAAGATCTAATAATATAGATAATTTCTCTCCCTTTGACAACAATGCCAAACAAATATCTTACAAATATTTGACATTCATGTCAAACACACATTTCTCTCCATCCATAATATATTTCTTGAATTTACCTTATCCATCAGCAATATGCTCTGGTGCTCAGTGAAGATATATACCTGTATGTATATAGATGTAGCTTTGAAGTTCATCTCTTTTCTTGCATCAACATTACTGATATTCTGATAATATGTAGGCTGATGCAACCTTCAGTCATTTTACTGACTGGTAGACAAGGGTTTAACCCCTAGTCTTTTTCTCAAGTAATCAAATGTATCCTTGGGCGGTAGCTTGGTGAAGATATTAGCTAATTGTTCTTTGGATTGCACATACTCAAGTGTCACTTCCTTTGCTTGAACTTGATCTCTCAAATAATGATACTTGATAGCGATGTGTTTAGTCTTAGCATGCATGACTGGATTCTTAGAAATGTTTATTGCACTAGTGTTATCACAATAGATAATCACTGGTTCTAAGTGTATGCACCCTAAAATGGTCGCCTAGACTTTAGGCCCCATTTATCATTTTATCAATTTATCAAATTTTTGAATCAATGCTTTGGAACATTTTCAATTTAAATCAATTTCCTTGATCAAATTGTAATTAATTCAATTATTCAATTATTTCAATATTTCTTAAGGTTTGATCATTTTTATTTAATTAAAAGATTTAATCTCCCTTTTAATTAAATAAAATTCCTCTTATTTAATTAAAAGATTTAA
>MU227184.1:910034-933917 GCA_018584345.1 Thuja plicata
TTCAAGTGTACCTCCAACTCCTCGTATAGCATTGACTACTTCTTTGATTCTTGTGTTGTACTGTGTGATGTTTTCTCCTTCTTTCATTTTGAGATCATCAAACTTTCCTCTAAGGCTTTCTGCCTTGGCTCTCAGAACATTTGTATCACCTCCATGTACAAGCTTAAGTTTGTCCCACATCTTCTTTGCAGTTTTGCAAACTTTGACATCTTCAAATTCAGCATCAAAGAGTGAGGAAGAAAGCTCTATGACCATGCAGTTGTGTTCATGCTTCTCTCTCAATTGATCTACTGTCAATAATCCTGTGGGAAACACATATTCAATATCTAGGAATTGAGTAACATCATTACCAATACCTGATAACTGGAGTCTTATCCTTATTTTCCATGAAGCAAAGTTTCCTTTGTTCAACATGGGCACATATTGTCTATTCATCTTGTGATCTTGACTTAGGTCTTGAAACCTTCCTTTCTAATCACACAAGCTCTAATACCAATTTTTAGTAATAACTGACAGGGGGGAGGGGTGAATCAGTGGCCTCAAAAATTTATCCTTCAAACTTAACCACCAGTCAATAAACCTCAGATTATTATGTCCCTACAAGATGCATGCCATAATATACTAATAATGATTAACTGTCTGTCGGTTTTCTCTGTCAGTCCTTATTATTTCTTGATTATCAAAAAGAAGTGTAACTATTTACCGAAACTCAGTAAATAAGCAAAGTATACCGATCAATCCAGAGTTAGCTATGTAAGATGCAAGATAGTAAAGAAATGAATTATACACACATAACACATGAATTTTTAACATGGAAACCCTGTTAAGGGAAAAAATACTAGGACCGGTACCCCAAATTTTCACTCTTCTAAAGTGAGCCCTATTAGGAGCCAACCTTGTTAAAGGTTACAAACACACTGTTAAGTGCGACCTTGTTAGAGGATTTTATACATAGAGGTTGTTAATTAGTATCGGGCATCTATTGCTACCATCCTTGAATCAACCTCCTTAGAATATCAATAGGTATCGGGAAAGTCCAATGCTACTTTCATGAATCAACCTTTTTGGCACTCCTTGAGATGTACCTCAATATATAGAAGACTGTTAAGTCCTGCTCGGTTAAGAGACTTGATGCTTCAATGGTTAAACTAAAAAACTATGACATGTTCATATTACAACTTTGAATTGTAGGTTTTCAGATCTATTTAAGTACATTACCTCTCTGGCCAATGTATCAATTAATCCTTGTGCTCCATACTTTCTGCTTTGTGATGCTGTGCTCACTGTTTGTCAGTGTCTGTAGAATTCCTTAGCTCTTCCGCTTGTTTGATCAGGACTGCATGAAGTTGTTCTTCATCAGTTTCTCTTTAGCATCCTCTTTCTATTCACTCCCCTTAATCCCATTTGTAAATGAATTAAGCTTGTCTCTTATATAGACATGATATTCACTGTTTCTTGATTCTTGATTCTTGGCATGAAAAATAATCCAGCCAATTAGATTTAAAGCATAACTCCTGATTTGTCTCGTAGATATCTTCTTTCCAACTGTAAAAATCATCTTTAAATCAATCACTTATCTTTGGTCGAATAAAACAAATTAGACAACCAGTTAAGTCTATTTTTAGCTGTGCCTGCTAGATATTTTATCAGTTTTTAAACTTTTTGTTCCATCGGTCAATACTTCAGTTAGTCGTCGGTGACAACCGATAGTTCCGTCGGTGAGACTCCAGTTAGCTTCATGATGTTCGTCCATTGGGCATCATTGAAATTTTACTCATCTGGAAACACTGTCTTTAGCTCCTTGGGCAACCTTCTGACTTTTCTTTTTGGGCATCCTATGGTTTTTCTTCGTTGGGAAAAACTATACTTATGATCGTCGGGTATCACTTTGAGTGTTCTTCTTTGCTCTGTCCGTCGGTGTGCACTCCATCGGTGTTGTTTTTCACTTATTGAATACTTGACTTTTATGCATTATTGAAAGCATAACCTTTGTTCCTTTGATTTTCTGAAGTCTTTGGCATTATGTAAATGACCCTACAGATGATATCAAGTTGACGTCAATGAAAATACAATACATTAACTGATTTAATGCCTTGCATTATCTTCAACTTAACATTGTCTAACATTCAATCAGTTACATGTCATCAAAATTATATTGAGAAGATTTCATGATTAGTTCATATGGCTTGGAGATCAACCTATGAAGATCTGCAATGACATTATTCATGCCATAACAGGATTAGACAATACTGGTATAGTACCTATTTCTAAGAAGAATACTAAGAAGATGGTAGAAAACCTAACGCATTCACAGTAGGATAGGAGAGTGATGCCGGTAAATGATGTATTCAAACAGGATGTAAGATTGATTACTATGATTTTGGGCTATAAAATCCATTATATCAGCCGACTAAATTCTGTATCAGCAGGTGTAATCTTAATGGATTTTAAGATGGTAATGGAAAACATCAAGTATAATATATGCGAAGTCTTAACACAACAATTCTTGGAGAATGTGAGGCAGATAATAAGGACAATTATAAAAGATTTAGATTTGGATCTTTGTTGATACACATGTACATTCACATTGTTCACAAATTTCCTAGTATGCACCCTAGAGCATGGAAAGACAATTTTCCTACTAGCATTCAGATTTCTCATCGTTATAAGAGACAAAACAACACATGGGTAGATGGTGAATTATTTGCTATGATAAAAATACTACAGAGATAAATGAAGGAAAGAGAAAGAATTACAGAGGCAATAGTGGAAAAATACAAGGACTCAATCTATTTCATAGTTGATACTGATTGTGTATGCTTTGAGGCAGTTATACCTAGAAATAAATGGTGCTATCCACTAGGCTATGAGGTAAGTTCTAAAGTTATAATCATGCAAGTAGAACATATTTTAGCTTCAGAAGTTGATTCATTAGAGGAGAGATGGGGAACTTATGAGGATAATTCATAAAAGATTTGAGAGGAACATAATAGAGCATCAATGAAGAAGAAAATAGAAAATGCAGTAGATAAATTAGCAGCCAAGGTCGACATACCCAGAAATGAAATGAAAGAAGTGATGAAGAAGATGATAGAGAGAGCTTCTGGGTTGGAAAGTACTACTATTGCAACCCTTCCACCTCCATAAGTTGTGCAGATAGTTAGTCCACTTTATACTATGATAGATGTAACTACACCCTCACCACCACATAAGACATCACAAGAAGAGACAACAAAGCTAGCATCTAGAAGAAACAGAAGTTTGACTAAACTGGATTCACCTCCTAAGGAACAAAGGACAGAAGGAAAAGAGAAGAAAGATGAAGAAAAGACCACTAATGTGAGACAACTTTGGAAGTCTGATATGAAAATGCTAGAGAAGAGGATTATTGAGAAAGCGAAGCTTGTTTTATTGACAAAATACTATGACATGTATGAGGCATCTGACAAAATTATGATTTAAGACATAGTTATTAAACATTAACTTGTCTTTAAGAAGAATTTGTTAGAGATAGAAGGTAGTATACCTGAGGAATTTTATGATAAATTGGAGATAAGGAAGCTTTTAGCACATAAGGAAGATGAAGTGATTAGAGAAAAAGCAATTGAAGGCATGGTGCATGTTGTATCTGTTAAAGAAATGTAGAGGATATGGAATGAAATTAAAACCCTATTGAGAACCAACACAAGACTAGTGAAGATAATGGGAGGAAGATATGATGAAGTTACTAAGGAGAAACATAAAGCTATAGAAAAATTCTTAATGAGAAGTGAAACTAAGAACATATCACTACCTAAGGCTCCTAAGCCCAAATCCATTGAGCAAGGAGAATCATCAAATAAATCTGAGATAAATCTCGATAAATCAATGAGCGAATATGCTAGTCAGTATGAAAATACTATGAAGAAACCATATTTTTATGTTTCTGGTGTACCCTTGTCATTGGAAACTTTGCAGGATGTGAATGAACCCTTTGTGGAGAATACAAACATTGGAGGAATCAGTGACAAGGATATGACAGAAAAAGGAACTCAAAAAGAAAACATAGGTGCAATAGTGGAAGATACAATGATTAAGGTTGAAGATTCTTCACCTTTATTGCTGGCAAGTGGAGACAAAACTTTGAGCAATGATGGAAGTTCTCCAAGGTGTGCTTGCACATACACAATCTAGGACTCTACGAGTCCTAGTCTTCTCTAGATCCTAACCTCACTTCTAGGACCTCCCAAGTCTTTGCTTCACTATCCTAAGACTTCTCTAACTCAATACAATGAGTTGATCTCCTTGTGCTTCATCTTGAAGGACAACTATCAATAAATGTGTTTCAACTCTTCACTCTAACTTGGAGGGATCCAAGTGCAAATCCTTCATAACAACTTCAAAAATGATGCAAGGGGTGTGTCAATCACTAAAAAAACTATTTGACATCCATATGGCTCCATTGGGATGGTACATCAAGGTCTAACCAATTGAGTCCAAGTTTGACAAAAATTTAGGCCTAATAGGCCTAATTGCTCAATTAGCCCTATCCAAAGGGTTTTTCTGGACTCTTTCCCAAAACTTCCAAATAACCCCAAAAAAATAACTTGAGACTTGGGTACCCTTTTCCAATACCTTGAATTTTTTTGAGGTCTTAGGCTCCTAGGTCATCTATACAGTAGTATCCTATAATATAGGACAAATAGGGCTCATTTGGTTCATAATATGCAGTCCACTGATTTCTACCTAGAAATCTGTCTAGATGGATTGAAAAAGACCTAAGCTCTTTGTTAGGGATCTATAATACCTTAAGGATTCTAAAACCACACTTGGTTTGAGTCTCTCAAACACTCCCTTGCACTTGTATTCAAATTTCTCCCTGTCATGCACCTAACCGGACTCTCTGGTCTCGCCTAGGACATGATCTTAAAAATAACAAACTGACACTTCTGACCTTCTACTTGCATATTTACAATCTACAGAGGCTCCCCTACCATATTCATCCACACCTTGAAGATCTCCAGGGTTGGATTCTATGGGGGAGCCATGAAACAAAAATCCACTACGTCTACTCCAGCTACTACACTAATTACAAAACAATTTACAAAACCTATCTACTCTACTTAAAAGAACTTTGCCACTAAATGAAAAATTCTTAAAAATAACTCTAAAACATGGATCCAACACTAGAACAAGCTTTTCAATCCATTCAAATAGTTCCTCACTCAAAACAAGTCGACTGTTACCAAAACTCAGAAAATAGTGTTCTACCAAAAACTTTCATTACATCACTCATCCCTTGGGAAATGAGCCTCAAGGTATCTAAATATGCCTTCTCCATGTATTTAGGCCACTATAATTCATATCCCTCCTCAACTTCAAAGGGAATCAAAATTTGTCAATATTGCATGCAACATTCGCAAAATTGCAAATGTTGTCATGACAACATTATGGCATGTTTTACATTAATGCTCTAAACTAACTTTTATGACCTCTAACTCATTCCAATTGATGAATAAACATCATTTAGGCATTTTTAGGTACTTTTCTCATCTTACCTAAGTATAGAACAATTTTAGAACCAATTTCCCACTTTTAAGCTAACATAGCACTAACTTATAGAAAAGAAAAATCAACTAGGTTAGATTGAGCCTAGTCTAATCTACCTAGTAACACAAATTGTAAGACCTTCTAAGGTCAAAATGAAAATATACTAACTTGGCTAGGGTCAGTACAAGCCAAAATTGTAACAAGATTTAGGGGTTCGCCTAGGTGCTCCTGCACCATCCTCCCCAAATGAAAAGACTTCAATCCATCCTTGGATTGAGTAATTTGGAATCCAATCCAAAATTCTTGAATTCAGTCTCCTTGAACCAAGCTGTCTCTACATCTTCTTTTTGATACCACTTAACCATGTGTTCATAATAGGTTCTCTGTCTAGTCTTCTTATATGCCTTGGAGTCAAGTATCTTTTCTGCCTTCTGAGGTGGAGTAGGGGTCAAATTCATATCTTCTACCTTCTGTATGACCTTTCTAAGGCTCTGGTCTAGATCTGGGGTTGGTCCTTTCTACAAAACGAAGTCTGTCACATTGAACACCTATTGACAAGGCTTTTTGACCGGTCCGCCAATAGATGTAAGTTGTCACTGGGTACTGGGGTACCGACCAACTTTGCCTATAAAGTTTGTCTGGGGAATAAATTCTTCAGGTCTTCAAGCACCTAAGAGTCGGGTCTTGATAGTGCAGGAGCTAAGTTGGGTGTGTGACTATTTTGTTCGAGGGGATAGCTGGTTTTCTTGGCTCATCTTCTCTAGGGATTTTGTTAGGTCGGGGTTTCCTGCAAGCACTCAGGTTATCAAACAAACTTCAAAAGATAGGCCAGGGTTAGAGAGTATTCATTCTACTTATAGTTATGCCAATACATTCAAACATCAACCATGCTCTAACATACTACACTAAATACTGAATGCATACAGAACCGTCAGTTCATACATATTCAATAGCAAGGGGAAAAGAGGTCGTTAATCTACTTAAAACATTAGAGCAAGGGACATCATAAACATACAGCACAAAAGAATGTTAATCCAAAGATCAGAACACTGACAACTTCATTGCAAGAACTCTTCTTTCTTCATTAATAGGTTTTCCAGCAGCACTAGTGTGTACATCAACATCTCTAAGAGAGCATCTATCTACTAAGGACCACTAAAAACTACTGAGCATTGAGCTCTGCAACTACAAGAAATGAAATGTTGAAATGCTATAGCTATGGACTAAAAAATCATCAATTTTTTTGACCCTTGGAATGAGGTCAGACTTCTTATTTATACACATACTTGCCCTAAGATTTAACCTAATCTAACTTTACACTCAATAATAAAATATGATTTCTAGTGGCCGGTACTACCTGCACCACTTTACAACTACATCAAGAAGAATAGAGGTCTGACATGTTAGAAGAATAAGACAATAAGAGAGGTATGGAAGAATCAACATCGAGAAGTGTGGTAGAGGGAGAAGAGAAGAAATCTGATCTCATTCCAAGGGTCGATGAAATTGATGATTTTGCAGTCCATAGCTATAGCATTTCAGAATTTCATTTCTTGTAGTTGCAGAGCTCAATGCTCAGTAGTTCTGGCGATGAAGTTGTTAGCGTTCTGATCTCTGGATTAACATTCTTTTCTGTTGTATGTTTATGATGTCCCTTTCTTTAATGTTTTAAGTAGATTAATGACCTCTTTTCCCCTCGCTATTGAATATGCATGAACTGACGGTTCTGTATGCATTCAGTATTTAGTGTAGTATGTTAGAGCATGGTTGATGTTTTGAATGTATTGGCATAACTTTAAGTAGAATGAATACTCTCTAACCTTGGCCTATCTTTTGAAGTTTGTTTGATAACCTGAGTGCTTGCAGGAAACCCAGACCTAACAAAATCCCCGGAGAAGATGAGCCAAGAAAACAAGCTATCCCCCTGAACAAATTATTCACACACCCAACTTAGCTCCCACACGGTTGAGACCCAACTCTCAAGCGCTTGAAGGCCCTGAGAATTTATTCACCGGACAACCTTTACAGGCAAACTTGGCCGGTACCCCGGTACTCGGTGAAAACTTACATATGTTGGCGGACCGGTCACAAAGCCCCGTCAACAACACCAGAGATAAACCACTGTCTTCTGGTAGATCCACCTTGTATGCATTTGTGCCATATTTGGCCAGTATAGTACATGGGCCAATTATTCTCATTTTTAACTAATGGGGCACTCCTTTTTGTAATCTTGCATAGCTGAGATGTACCATCACTAGATCCCTAACTTGGAAATGGACATCCCTTTTTCTCTCACCCACCTTGCTCTTTATCTTCTCTGTATTTTCAGTCAATTTTCTTCTAACTATCTCATGTACTTCTTGCATAGAATGTGCAAAATCTTCTGCATAGCCACTATCGTTGGCTCCATCCTTCAGACATTTGAGCTCAAATATGCCTCTAGGGTGTAGGCCATAAACTATTTCAAAAGGATTCTTACCAGTAGTCCTATTCACAGTGTCATTATAAGCGTACTCTTCCTGCCCAATGAGCTGGTCCCAAACTTGACCATACTCCTTAGTTAAAAATCTTAGGAGTTTACCAAGACTCCTATTAACTAGTTTAGTTTGACCATCAGTCTAAGGATGGTATGCAGACCTAAAAGATAAATTGGTTCCTAAATTTTTCCATAGCGTCTTCCAAAAGTGACTCATGAACTTGGTATCTCTGTCTGACACTATGCTCAATGGTAACTCATGTATTCTGACTACCTCCTTGAAGAATAGGTGAGCTATTTGATTGGCATCATGGACTATCTTGCAAGGTACAAAGTGTGTCATCTTACTAAATCTATCCATAATAACATAACTGCTATCCATTCCCTGTTTGGTCTTTGGTTATCCCACTAAAAAATTCATGCTCAAACATTCCCATGGTCTACTTGGGATGGGAAGAGGTTGGTAAAGGCCTGCATTGGAAGATGTACCTTTTTCTTTCTGATATATAACACAACTTTCTACATACTTCCTAATGTCCAAATTCATCTTAGGCCAAAAGTAAAACCCCTGAACTAATTCTTGGGCCTTATTTACACCAAAATGCCCACTAAGTGCACCATTGTGCTTCTCTTCTATTATATTTTCCCTAATAGACCCTCTACAAACACACAACTGACTTCCTTTAAACACAACATCACTCTGCAAAGTATATTCAAAGAATTCACTATGAAAATGATTCTTGTATTCATGACATACCTTGTAAATGTCTACAAAGTCTCCATCTTCTGCATATAGGTCTTTGAAGCTCTCAATACCCATGCTCTGCAGGTGTATCTCTTGTACTATTAGAGCTCTTCTACTTAAGGTATCTGCTACCTTATTCTGCAATCCCTTCTGTGCTTGATATTGAAAGTGTAGGCCTGCAGATATTCTACCCACTTCATATGTTTATGACTGAGCTTATCTTGTGAATTTAGGAAACTCAGTGCTTGGTTTTCTGAAGAGACTACAAACTTCTTTGGAAGGAAGTAGTGCCTCCACTTCCTCAGTGCTTGGACTAGAGCATACATCTCTAGGTCATAAGAAGATTACTTCTTATTGGCTTCACTTAGTTTTTCAGAGTGGAAAGCCACTGGTCTTCCCTCTTAGCTCAAGACAACACCAATAGCTACATTGCTAGCATCACATTCCATTATGAAAAGTTTCTCAAAGCTTCACAAAATTAGGACTGGTTGAGTAGCAATCTTCTTCTTCAATAACTCAAATCCATGGTTAGCTTTCTCATTCCACACAAACTTAGTTTTCATCCCACCTTTGATAGTATCTAACATAGGAGCATAAATTGCACTGAATTTCTTGGTGAACTTCCTATAATACTATGCTAAGCCATGAAAAATTCTTACCTTAGTTGATGTTCTTGGAGTAGGCCAATTAAGAATGGCTTCCACTTTGCTTGGATCCATCTTTAGATTGCCTTGAGATTGCACAAACCCAAGGTACACTGGCTCTTGTTTCATGAATTCACATTTCTCCAAGCCGATCATCAACTCATCCTCATGTAGCTTCTTGAAAACTATTTGCAGATGTCTGAGGTGTTCTTCTCTTTTCTTACTATAGATGAGTATATCATCTAAGTATACTACCACAAATTTTCCTATGTAGTCCTTAAGGACTTCATTCATTAATCTCATGAATATAGATGGAGCATTGGATAACACAAATGTCATTACAAGCCACTCATATAGTCATTCTATGGTTTTGAAGGTTTTTTTCCATTCACCCCCTTCATTAACTCTGATTTGGTGGTATCCACTCTTCAAGTCATTTTTTGTGAAAAATTTGGCTTCTCCTAGACAATCCATCAGGTCTTCTATTCTAGGGATAGGGAGCCTATACCTAATGGTTATCCTATTTATTGATCTTGAGTTAGTACATAGCCTCCAAGTTCCTCCCTTTTTTGGGTGCTAAGATAGTGGGTATGACACAAGGACTAATGCTTTTCCTAATGAGACCTTGGCTTAGGAGCTCTTGGATTTGTCTAGATATTTCCTCATTTTGTTGAGGAGTCATCTTATAGGATGCCTTTTTAGGAAGGGTAGACCCTAGGATAAATTCTATTTGATATCTTTCAATTCTCTTAGGGAGTAAGGTTGATGGCTGTCCATCATTGACAATGCCTTCATACCTCTGTAACATCTTTTATACTTCCTTTGCCAATTTTGTCTTCTTGACTGCCTTGTCTATACTTTCTTCTTTTGGCTTCAATACAAGTGCAAAACTGGAACTCCCTCTCCTTCTTATAAGGCTTCTAAGAACTCCTTCTCACTAACCATAAGGACATTGGGGCCAAATGATTTCATCTCTCCATCCTCTAACAATGACTATATTTTGAATGTCACATTGTCCTTCTTGAAAGAATATGAATTCTTTGCTCCATCATGCATGTCCTATCGGTCAAATTTCCATGGCCTACCAAGGACTAGGTGACATGCATCCATAGGTAGGACGTCACACAACACCTTTTCCTTGTATCTCCCAATGGAGAAATCCAGCCAAGCTTGTTCATTGACAAGAACATGTTGTCCTTTGTTTAACCAAGTGACCTTGAAAGGGTTGGTGTGGGGTATTCTTTTCATCTTAAATTTGTTGACTACCTCCTCTAACACTATATTGTTAGTAGAACCTGAGTCTATGATGACTCTGCAAACCTTGCCCATTATATTTCATTTCACTCTAAACAGTGATCTCCTTTGACTAGGTTCCTCTTTCACTGGCTCCTTAATCAGTATCCTCCTCATCATTAAATTCTCACCTTCCTCTGACCCTAAGGGAACCTCAGGGTGCTTACCTCCACCATTAGTCTCCTATTGAACATATTTTACCCTTTTGTCACTTCCTTGTGAAGTAGTGCCTTTCTCTAGACATTTATATGCAGGGTATCCCATCTGGTTGCAGTGGTAACATTTCATGTTTGCAAAATAGTTGCCTCTACCTTGGCTATTTCTTCTTCCTCTCCAGCTACTATTAGAGTTCATTCCTCTATTGGAGTTTCCTCTATTGGATATTCCTTATTTCTACTCAGAAATCTTGGTCTCTCCTTGACTCTTTGGTTTAGAGATCCTTCCACCATATCCACCTTTATTATCTCTTCCCTTATGTCTACCTCTGGTGGCGCTTGAGTCTTGTTTCTTCCTTATCTTCTCTTCTACCTTTATTGCAATTTGGTGGCACTTCAGAATAGTATTAGGAGTCAAGAGACTCATTTCATCTTGTATGGTCCATTTGATACCATTAAGGTATCTATCTACCTTCACTTTCTCATCGTCTGCAACTCTAGAGCTCATGCAAAGCCTTTGAAACTCTTCGGTGTAAGAGTTCACATCCAAGTCTTTTTGCCTTAGAGTTTATCTTATTTTATGCAATTGGATTTCATAATCCTCAGGGACATAAGCATCTCTGACCTTTGCAACCATAACCTTCCATGTAGAAATAGGTTTCTTTCCTTCCTTCTCTCTCTCATCTTGGATAAACATCAACTAAGTGAGTGCAGACCCTCTTAGTCTGGCTTTAACAACTTTCACCTTTTGAGCCTCAGTTATGCCATCACACTCAAAGTGATTTTCTAGTCCTTCTATCCAATCTAGGACTACCTCTGGTTCCATATTTCCATTAAAGATAGGAAATCCTTCTAGTCCTTTACCACTCGTAGCCTTTAATTATTTCAAGAATGGTTCCTTAGTAAGGATAGGGTTAGCTTCAGGTACTTCATCATCTATGGAAATCTCCTTGCCTTTCCCTTCAACCTTATCCTTTACTTCTTTCTTCACATCCACTTCATCTACCTTTTTCTCTAATTGAGCCAATCTATCTCTGAGAAATCTATTCTCTTCTTCTTTCTCATCTACCTTCTTTTCCAACTCTGCATTAATCACCATTATAGACTCTCCTACTAACTATGCTGCTTCGAACATTCACCACAGCCCTGATCAAACAAGCCCTGATACCAATTTGATGGAAGTGCTCCAAGGTGTGCTTGCACATACACAATCTAGGACTTGGCTAGTCCTAGTATTCTCTAGATCCTAACCTCACTTCTAGGACCTCCCAAGTCTTTGCTTCACTAGCCTAAGAATTCACAAACTCAATACAATGAGTTGATCTCCTTGTGTTTCACCTTGAAGGACAACTATCAATTAATGTGTTTCAACTCTTCACTCTAACTTGGAGGGCTCCAAGTGCAAATCCTTCATAAAAAATTCACAAATGCTGCAAGGGGTGTTTCCATCACTAAAAAAACTCTTTGACATCCATATGGTTCCATCGGAATGGGACATCAAGGTCTAACCAATCAAGTCCAAGTTTGACAAAGATTTAGGCCTAATAGGTTTAATTGCTCAATTAGCCCTATCCAGAGGGTTTTTCTGGATTCTTTCCCAAAACTTCCAAATAAACCCCAAAAATTAACTTGATACTTGGATACCCTTTTCTAAGACCTTGAATATTTTTGAGGTCTTAGGCTCCTAGGTCATCCGTATAGTAGTATCCTATAATATAGGGCAAATAGGGCTAAGTTGGTTCATAATATGCATTCCACTGATTTCTACCTAGAAATATATCTAGATGGATTAGAAAATACCTAATCTCTATGCTAGGGATACATAAGAACTTAAGGCTTCTAAAACCACACTTGATTTGAGTCTCTCAAACACTCCCTTGCACTTGCATTCAAATTTCTCCCTGTCATGCACCTAATCGGGCTCTCTAGTCTCGCCTAGGGCATGGTCTTAAAAATAAAAAAATGACTTTTCTGACCTCATACTTTCATATTTATAATGTACAAATTCTTCCCTACCATATTCATCCACACCCTAAAGATTTCCATTGTTGGATTTTATGGGAGAGCCATGAAACCAAAATCAGCCCTGTCTACTCCAACAACTACACTAATTACAAAACAATTTACAAAAACTATCTACTCTACTCAAAACAACTTTTCCATTGAATGAAAAATTCTTAAAACTAACTCTACAACACGGATCCAACACTGGAACAAGCTATTCAATCCATTCAAACGCTTCCTCACTCAAAACAAGTCGACTGTTACCAAAACTCAGAAAATAGTGTTCTACTTTCTATTCAAAAACTTTCATTACATTACTCATCCCTAGGGAAATGAGCCTCAAGGTATCTAAATATCCCTTTTCCATGTTTTTAGGCCACTAGCATTCATATCACTCCTCAACTTTGAAGGGAAACAAAAGTTGTCGATGTTGCATGCAACATTTGCAAAATTGCAAATGTTGTCATGACAACATTATGTCATCTTTTACATTAATGCTCCAAACTAACTTTTATGACCTCTAACTCATTCCAATTGATGAATAAAAATAATTAGACCTTTTTAGGTACTTTTCTCATCTTACCTAAGTCTATAACACTTTTAGACCAAATTTCCCACTTTTAGGCTAACATAGCACTAACTCTTAGAAAATAAAAATCAACTAGGTGAGGTTGAGCCTAGTATAATCTACCTAGTAACACACATTGCAAGACCTTCTAAGGTCAAGTGAAAAGCTACTAACTTGGCTAGGGTCATTACAAGACAAAATTGTAACAAGATTTAGGGGTTTACCTAGGTGCTCCTACACCAAGCACTGGCATTGATAACATGGATGAGGATGAGTTGATGAACTTGTCCTTCATCACATTTAGTAAAGCTAAAGAAAGATCTGAGAAGAATGGAAAGAAGAAGACCAAGGTAATGACAAGAGAAATTGACACCTTGAACAAACTACTTCCAACACCTATTATTTTTCAGGGGAAAGATGATGCAAAGAACTTGAACAAGGCACTAGATGACTTTGATAGTCACTATGAGTCTTTAGAGAAGATCGCAGAAGAGAAGGCTGAAAAGAAATATCTCGCGAAGAAATTGGAGGAAGTGTGCAAGTCTATTTCTTGGGATTGTGGCATATTGAATAAGACCACATCAGAGGCATAAGGTTGTATTGCACAAGGCAAGAAGCTATACAGTTACTGTATCAACCCTATCAGACATGTCAAAAGGATTGAGAACATAGTAGCAAGGGACAGATCTACTTTGGATAAGTTGATGGATTGTTGTGAGATCTCCTCAAAATATGTAATGAAGTTGGACAGAGAGGTGTCCAATATTTTGGACAAACTGAGTGTTCTTGATACTGAAAAAGGGAGAGTTATGGAAAGATTTGGTTTGCTGAAGAGTCTAATCACTTCCAAGATATCAATTCTTGAGGCCCATATCTCTGACATGGAGAAGACAACACATACCCTTACAACGAATATGCCTATTGACTTAAAGGAATAATAAACCTCTTCATTTGCATTGAACAGACTGATTCACGTGAGTCAAATTTTTGTGAAGACCTGGACAAATGAAGTGAAGATCTTGGAAGACTCTTTCCGAGATGTATTAAAGATGGTCTAATTCTATGGTAAGCAGTAGTACAGTTTTGATGAACTCTACATTTTTGTATACCTTTGCCATTGATGTCAAAGGGAGAGAAGAGAAGAAAAATGGATATATGTAAAGAGAAGAAATGAAGAAAAGAAGAAAATGTACAAATATCTTTTTGGTATTGACACTTAGTCATTTTTCACTAAGTGTTGCCATCAATGTCAAAGGGAGAGATTATTGGAAAGTGGTACATTTCTGGAGTGATATGATACACTTGAGGGTTGTCATTTATGGTAACACATTTGGAATGATGATCGCTTGAATTTGTTTATAGTTTTTGATATATAGATAGAAAAGTGACTAAGTATAATAAACTAAAATACAGAGTATAGCGGTATAGTTTTGGACAACGAAGACAGTAAATGATGCATGGGGACATGCGAGATTAGAGGAAGACATTTTGAAGTATGTATGACCTTCTGGTAAGGTCTCTTGAGTTTTTGTGATGATCATAGAGAGTTACAGTATCCTGAGGTCATGCAAAGACAAAGTAACATGGATATATAAGGGCAGGTGAACAATCGTTGAGGGAGTATGTCGTGGAATCCTAGCATGCTAAGTTGGACTGTGATTATGGATTACCTATTCTTCGGTATTATATGGTTTCTAAATTTTTTTTTCTCTCTGAGTATATATTAATTCTATTTTTTATTGTATTAGAGAGCAGGATTGAATGATGTAATAGATATATATGAAGAGCTTTTTGTAAAGCGAAGTAGAGAAGTGATGAGATAATATGCAGTAGATGGAATGCATGGATGCATTGTGATGTAAGACATATGCCAGCTACAACTGGAACTATCTAAGCATATCTAATGCTTGTAATGTTCACTACTGAGAATTGATCATAACAAAACTATTTCTGATTGTAAGAGTAGTGTGCTCAGTATACCTTTAACAGGGTTTTGTATTCCCCTAATAGGAAAATTTACTAATGTAATATTCAGCTCCTAACAGTGCTAGGTCTCCTAACATGGACACTATACTTTTAGTGTATATTTGTAGGTACCATCCCCACCAAGGTTTTTCCTTGGCCATGGTTTCCTCAACAATAATTTATGGTGTTATGAGTTATGTGTCGTGTGCTTATGTTATTTTCATTTCAATAATTATATGGTTAGGTTGGAATTTATTAAGTTCATGTTTAAAGTGTTGTATTACTAATTCACTCCTCCTCTCAGTATTACTTAATCTTAACATGCTTGACTCACAAACATTTGCTTCAAAGAAGTAAGAATACTTTGCAACGTTAAGAAAATTGTTGCAAATGTTGTGACTCTACTCTTACCAACTCCTTCCCTTGGATGTGTTCTCTCATCAAGTGAAGAACCCATTGGTGATTGTAGATGTATTTTGTGATATTTCTTACATCCTTTACAAATGATCTCACCTAATCAAGTTTTCCTATGTCCTCCAATAGAAGGTAAAGGACATGCACTGCACAAGGAGTCCAAAAAAGTGTACTATATTTATCTTCAAGGATCTTCTCCTCTGCCACATATGCCACTGCATTATCCATTTTGATTTGCACCACATTATCAATTCCCACAGGTCCATTACAATTTTATCTAACCTTAGATTCAAAGTTTCAATGGTCTTCTCATTGTTGGAGGCATCCACAAAATTTAAAAACACCACATCATCCTCGCAAGAAACCAAAAAATAATGATGGTGTAGTTTTTGTCATTCGTCTATCCATATGAAGAAATGGTGCAAGCAAATTGTTTTCATTGTGTTTTTTTTTTCTCTTCCACCACTTCTTTTACCCTAGAAACTATATTTGTAGGGAGCCTTCAAGTATGAAGTAAAATTAAAGTTAACTTTAAGTACATAATTTTGATTCAAAAAATAACTTACATTCAACATAAATAACTAATTATCACTAATAAAATAGAACATAAATTAATTCTACACTCTAAAAATCAAAGTCAACATAAGCTATCAAGATTCAAAACTAACTTAAAAAATTTAGAAACTAAAATGACCAAACTAACCTCCCACTCAAGTTTGCACGAGAATGCACCTTGTAGCTTTTTCTAGCCATAATAATTGCACTAACAAAATTCAGCCAATATGGATTTTCTGGAAGTTGAAGTACTAAAAATTTACACAAGAAATGTCTACTTGTTGATGCACATCCCTATTGCACGCAATACCCTTTAACGATGGTTGCACTCTAGGTGTGTTTCTGTGCACAAAAAATCTATTTATAGAAGACTTCTTTGGTACTAATGGTGGTGCTCTACTAGAAGTAGTTAAAGTGGTGGCCAAGGGAATGTTGGATTTGTGGATACATGGGCCATGAAGAGAGCCCACTATGCCCTCAAATGCTGATTCTTATTTTTCAAGGTCGAGTGAAACACCAAGTTTTACGTTTTCATTTCTCTTTTAATTTCTTTTGTGGTTTTCTCACAAACCTGTGTATCATGCTTTGTGATGCCTGCAAGGTGGTATTTAAAGAAAGATATGCTTCCACTAATTAATTTTTCACACTTTATGCAAATTACAGAATCATCTTCGGTTCCTTCAAAGGCATACTCCAAGCTATATCTCTAGCCCCTTTAGGACACGTGCCTACATATCCAGATGGACATGCATCTACTGAGGTACTAGCAGACCCTGAAACTAACCTAGTTGTGGAAGAATCTCTATTTTCCATTTGAATCAAACTTCAACCTCAACATACAAATTGAAACCACAAATTAATATATTATATTTTAATAAAAAATTAGAAAACAAACTAATTGAGTTTAAATAATTTTAAACATAGTTGAAACTTGACAAAAAACAAGGAAAAAGTGTTAGGGTTTGAAAGTTTTAGGAAAGGATAAGATTTTTGAGAAAACAATAAAAAAATGTAAAAATTTTTGTTAAAAATTAGTGTTAAATCTTGTTCATTACACTCTAAAACAATTTAGAGTACTTAGGAAATGCTATTATAGATTTTCTATAAACCTAGGTGCAACAAAAAGAAGATAAAATGATTTAAAAAAAAATAGATTTTTTTTTAAGACTTACATGTGAATATGATTTTGCTTCAAAAACTTTTTCAAATCCACTTCAAATATTTCTAAATCCTTGCAAATCACCTTTCAAAATCTTGGAAGGTTTTTTTTTGGCCTAGAATACAAAATACAAGTCACAAAATGTAAAATAGTCTTTTGTTTTAACGTCAAAGCTAAGTATGCAGATGTGGCCGTTATTTAAAGAGCTTATCACAAATAAACTGGTAATAAGTTGGCAAACAATTGCCAACTTATTGGCGATGTGTTTTGACAATAAAGTGTGGCAATTTAACTCCACCCAAAACTTATCGCAATAAGTTGTCTTATCATCGACAAGTTGGCGATAAGTGCATCTATGTACCCAACCATGACGAAGATAAATCAGAGACTATTTCATCCCTATTGCTGTCAATCACAACATCGGCCAACAAATTAGTAGCTTGTTGGATTTCTAGCACACATGATTGATCATGAAGAAGTCAAAGGATTTCAACTTGCTCCAATTCCACTCAATCCGTCCTTGAAGGTTCCAACTCTTAATTGATTTTTCTTTGATCCCATTTACACATACCTATGAGTCCCCCTCGATTTTGATTGTTGAAAGTCTTTTGTATATGCAAAGGCTTAGTCCAACATCTAGAGCGACCATCTCTGCCTCATTATTCATACCAATTCCCAACCTCTTCAAAAATCTCCACACAAAATTGCCAGCCTCATTTGTGAGTATGCAACTTGCTCTAGATATTCCTAGATTCCTATGTGAAGCACCATCAAAGTTTAGCTTCAAACACCCATTCGGAGGACACATCCACTTGGCTGCCTTCGTCCTATCCACAGTGTTAAGAAAAAAATTTATATATTATTTTGGCATTCTCAAGTCTATGTAATCAAATTTCCACAATCCACCAGAATTACAAATATCAGCTTTGGGATTTGATTATGTAGTTATTTTAGCATCAATGTTTCAGATCACACTCCATGACCCATCATCAGGATGAAAGAAACGTTTCTTTCATCCTAATGATGGATCACAGAGTCTGATCCGAAATGTCGATACTAAAAATAACTACACAATCAAATCCATAAGCTAATTTTTGCAATTCTCAAGTCTTTCGACAACTTCTTTAGCTTGTCATCTCAACTTGAGAAGGCCACTTTCATATGTTGCGTGGCGCGGACATTCAAGACTTCAACAATCTCTGTCTCTATTACGTTTTTGATATGATCCACATATCTTCCCCCCCCTGGAATATGCGCTTATTGCGTACTTTCCAGAGTTTCTATAAATCAATATATCAATTAGTAATATAATATAAAATATAATAGTACAATTTCAATAAGATTTATTATATATTTTAAAGAAAATTGGCTTTCTTTATAATATCTTTATCTACATCATTCTTATGCTTTTTGAATATAACATAGCTTTTTAAATATTGATAAAATAATATAACATAGCTTTTTCATATTGACAAAATACTTACAATTTAAAAATAAAAAATCTAACTTACCAAAAAGCCAAATAATAGATAAGCATTATTTTCAGGATTTTTGTTTTAACTATACAATCTTAATGTTTTGAAACCCTTGCAACATGCTAGCTAAAGAACTTAACATCTCTACCATGAGAATCTTGGGGATACTTTTCATTCGAGAGACATGAATCCTGTAATGTCTCTATAATGTTGAAAAAAGCTGAATTTATGGGACTAGTTAGAAACCCACTAGAGTAACTTAATTCACTACTCACAGACAATAGACAGGTTAATGCTTAAGATATCCAATTCAACAAAGAAATTTTTTTTATAAATCTTGTGCTTGTTCAACCTTTAGAGGAGTGTCAAATTCTCCGATTTCTACAAAAAAGATGACTAGAAAGAAATCCTTAATTGTCAAGAGCATACCAAATAGAGAAGAAACTAGAAAACCCTTCATAGGTGGTCATAAGGTTATGCCCTTGAGTGACTAACGCATGCAACTCCTAAATGATGGATCACAAATTTAATTTCTTCCTCCATGTATATAAGGCTCGATGGGAAGTAGTTATTCAGCTTTTGGTTCCAAGTTCAATAAGTTATTTTGTTTTGTATCAATCAAATGAGGGGACAAAGAGCTCATTATATTCTCCGTGTATATTTAAGAGGCCAATTGGACATGGATCTACTTTCATTCCTTATTTTGGTTTTTAAAATTAATATACAAACATACAAAATTTCATAAAGAAGATGTCTACCTGAAATTCACCATTTTTTTTTCCATGTATTCAGCATGGAGTATCCAAGTCTTCCTCTTGGTTAGCATCCATATCCTCTTCCTGCAACATTGCTTCTGTTTGCTAGAAATTGACTCTTGGTAGTTTGGTACTAGTGACTAATTTCAATGGTATGTTCTAGTTCACCACTAAGGATGAAGACTCCATCTATGGAGGTATTGTGGCATGGTTTAGTGAGCGAATCTACACATCTAAGGTAATGATTGTTGCATATCCTTCAAGTATCTCATGATGTTAAAAATTCCAAGTCTTTTTTTATATTTGTGTGACATTTTCTATTTTCTTTGTTCACTTAATTCATATTTGGTTTCTCTCACTTACTAGCGTACAAGTCAGTTTTTTATACCTTCATTAGGCTATCCATGTTTTAGCTATCACACCATTGTAAAATCGTCAAATATGTGCATACATAATAACAAACCCAAAATACTTAAGCTGTAAACATATTTTATTATATAGTTTAGTCTAACACACCTACAAATTGAAATTTACCAGTTTGATACAACTTGTTGGGCACACTTCTACTGATCCTAATGACATTCTGGAATATAATCTACTCATTGAAGGTTTTCATCTCCAAAGATAGTTTGATTGCCTCACTTGAAGGGTTTTGTCTGCAGATGCCACAAGTTGATGCAAACAATATCATATTCTTGAGAATGTAATTGATTTTTGTTTTTAATTGTTAGAAGTGCCTTCCTGTCCTCCGTAATGCTTGGACCATATTCCAAGAATTCCTCAATCATAGGCAATTTCAAATAGCTAACTAGAAAGTCTATTCCTCAATCGATGACAATCTTGGATAATTAATTAAGTCCATTCCTTGCTCGATGGCAGTCCCAAACAATTAATTGATAGGCATGAGATCAACTCATCCATCTTAGTCCATTAGTGGACTTACACTATCTGAAAGAAACTACAATCCTATCTATTTGCTACTCCTATGCTGCCAATTCACTCATCCAGTGATACAGATTAGAGAAGTGCATCCCACATTCCATCAATGTGCAATGGCGAATATTACAAAAACCTAGTCTGACCACCACTCCATAGCTTCAGGATTTTAGCAGAATCAATAATTCCTATGGAAGAATAATTCTTCCATGGTATTTTTGATCTATCAAAACTAGTTTGATGGCGGTCAAGGGGTTAGATTCATGGAAACCTATAATTATTAGTACTTACGAGGGTAGTGTTACAAGTGTTGACTCCTAAGGAAGACTGCAATTTTTATTGTTGAGGCCTAACCTATTCCTGATAACTGCAGGTCATTATGGGCCTCACAAAGTAGCCACTATTATTCTGACTATAGAGGCAACCATCAAATGGCCAAACATTATTCTCTAGGCATTTTTTTTTTGAGAATACTGATCACATGAGAATTTCTCCTAGCTGAATTGATTTCAATCAGTGCATTTCTAACAATTTACGCAACACAAAAACAAAAGAACATAGAACTATCTATCATGATTCATGATATTGAAATATTTCTCAGACTAAGAACCATCCACCATGAGACTGAAAGTTTACTCTAGATTGCAAAACAGTGATAACCCACTGCAGCTGCTTGAAATTTAGAACACTAAACCATCTAAGTCAAACTCAAATTTCAAGCCTTTCATCTTTCATATGCCCCACCCTTAAGAGTATTAATACACTCCTAAGCACCAATCACAAATACCTTATGGTACTGTCATTTAAACGATATAAATAAAGATTTTTAAAACCACCTCCTGCATAAGTTCCACCACCATTGGTAGAACCACCTTTCACTTCATTTATTTCAAACATAAGTGTACCCCAGAGGGACAAAAATGATCCCATGATGAGCCAACTGTCTAATGGCTGTCAAACTATCACCATTAAAATCAAAGAAGAGACATAATTGTACAACATTAATATTTTTCATTTAGATAAAGATATCAAAAAATTATATACGTTGATGGGTTTGGACTTGTCATGTTTTAATAGGAAACAAAGAAATGTTAAGAGGTTATTAGTAGCCCTTATGATATTGTCCTTAGTTCTTTTGACTATTGTCATTACTTGCATCCCTTCAGATAAAGAGCAGAAAAAGAAAATAATTAATTTCCGAAGAAACGTATCCTGAGTATCCTAGATGTCGCCTATAAAACCAAAAAAGAGTATTTTTGACACAATAAAAGAATATTATATTGTATCACATTTATCACATTGATTTCATTACCACCAGTAGATCATTCGTGGAGAATGCTCTCAATAAAATTGCATTAAAATATTTCTTCCAGTCATCTCGGCTAAATGGTTTTGATTTGGCTAGATCTTTGCCTCTATAAATATTATATGGTAGAAGTGAATACAGTTTAGTCTATGAAGGAACCGAGTGCATGTTTAACTATTTATGAATCCATTTTGAATTCCAATTTTGAGATGATCTTGAACAGGTTTTGTCAAATTTCCTCATGGATTTTTTTTGGTTTGAAAACAAACAACTAACAATCAATTATCAAAATTCTATAAAACTTTGAGTAAACATTATTATTATAATTTTATGCACATAAAAAATAGTCTAGATTATAATCAAAACAACTAACTATCAATTAATAGAGGAATTGTGTTGTTGAAAGGGAGGTCATAAGTTCAAATTCTACTGGGTAGGGTATGTACGTTTCGTTTGTATCATAATGGTTTGTATCATAATGGATGCCTCCCGCAAGGAGTACAGGGTAGTCCCATATTACTGTCACCATATATAGACCCAAAAACATATGACTGGTATAATCGACTATAAAATGACCTTTCCTTTTCTTTTCTTTTAATTACCAATATTAGATGAATACTTTGACTCAACATTAGAAAGAAGCAGTGAAATGTTGTACTTGCATTGCCCCTGATTTCTTGGAAAACAACAAGCGAGTATATCGCAGAAAAAAAATCAAGAACTGGAAGCATATACATGAGCATTTGGATTCTAGCGGCAGGGCGCACGAGCGGCTGACTTTGCAATTTCCATTGATTTTTGTCATGGTTACCTAATTGAAAAAAAGAAATGAAATGTGGGAAATGGAGGTGTAAGCACTGTCATCTGCTCCTTTGCCGCCTCTATAAATAGCAGCAATGTCCAGACCTTTTTGGCATTGAGGGTTTATTCCAAAGCTCAAAGGGAAGCACAGAGAACACAGTCTCTGCAATGGATTTTTCTAGGGTAAGAAAATCAAAGAGGGGTGTGAAGAATGGTGGAGAAACTGACTGTTTCTCTGACATCAAGAAAGCAGATGATTGTGCAAAGAGGAAGAACAGCAATGAGAATTCAAAGCTGTTGGCATCTGATGCCCTGCTTCTTCCCTTGGGACTCACCAATAAACTCTTCTTTGCGCTCTTCTTCATTTCATCATATTTCCTGATGGGGAGATGGAGGGATAAGATCAGAACCTCAATACCTCTCCATGTTGTCAGCTTTGGGGAGCTTGTGGCGATTGTGGCCCAGTTGGCTTCATTCATTTATTTGCTTGGATTCTTTGGCATTGATTATGTGCAAAATTTCATCAACAAAGAGAATGATGAAAATTGGGATGATTTTGTTGAGAAGATGGATCTCAACATCCCTCCAACAAGCTGTGGGATGGGAGGCCAAGAAGAAATTGTTGTTAAGAAACCTGAGGTCCAGCTGAAGGGAACTGCCCTTGGTGACAATGAGGATGGGGACATTGCAGCTGCTGTATGCAATGGGAGTGTAGCCTCCTATTCTCTTGAATCCTCCCTTGGGGACTGCAAGAGAGCTGCCTCTGTGAGGAGGAGTGCATTGGAGCTCATGACTGGGAGATCCCTTGATGGGCTGCCCTTGGAGGGATTTGATTATCAGTCTATTCTTGGGCAGTGCTGTGAGATGCCTGTGGGATATGTGCAAATCCCTGTGGGTGTGGCAGGGCCCTTAGTAGTCAATGGGTGTGAGTACATGGTGCCCATGGCCACCACAGAAGGGTGTCTGGTGGCCAGCACCAACAGAGGTTGCAAGGCCATTCTTATGAGTGGTGGGGCCACAAGCATTCTTCTCAGAGATGGCATGACTAGGGCCCCTGTTGTCAGGTTTCAGACTGCCAAGAGGGCTGCAGAGCTCAAGTTCTA
>MU227184.1:934033-965577 GCA_018584345.1 Thuja plicata
AAGGCATAAAATGTGCAATTGCAGGCAAGAATTTGTACATGAGATTCTCATGCTTCACTGGAGATGCCATGGGAATGAATATGGTCTCCAAGGGTGTTCAGAATGTCTTGGATTATCTTCAAATTACATTCCCTGACATGGATGTGATCAGTGTTTCTGGTAATTCAATTCTTCCGAATTTTCACCACTTTTTTTTTTTTTTCGTGTTTTACTTTTACACCTTGCAATTGCATTGGATAGTCCTTCTAATGGCAGGCTAATTTTCTGAATGGGTTTGTGTTTATAGGCAATTTCTGTGCAGACAAGAAGCCCACGGCAGTGAACTGGATTGAAGGGCGTGGGAAATCGGTAGTGTGTGAGGCCATCATAACAGAGGCCGTTGTAGAAAAGGTGTTGAAGACGACAGTTCCAGCATTGTTGGAGCTGAACATGTTGAAGAACTTGACTGGATCTGCAATGGCAGGCGCCATGGGAGGATTCAATGCCCATGCTGCGAACATTGTGTCAGCTGTGTTCATTGCAACAGGCCAAGATCCTGCCCAGAATGTGGAGAGCTCGCACTGTCTTACAATGATGGAGGGGGTGAAGGGGGGAAAGGACCTGCACATATCGGTGAGCATGCCGTGCATAGAAGTGGGGACGGTGGGAGGAGGAACTCAATTGGCTTCACAGGCGGCGTGCTTGAACATGGTCGGAGTGAAAGGAGCAAATGTGGCATCCCCTGGTGCGAATGCCCAAAACTTGGCCAGAATAGTGGCAGCTGCGGTTATGGCAGGAGAGTTGTCTCTCATGTCTGCTCTTGCTGCAGGTCAGCTCGTCAAGAGCCATATGAAGTACAACAGATCAAGCAAAGATGTAAAAACAGCAGCAGCCTAAACACAATGGATTAGATTCAGCTCCCTCACAAGTGTGTAGGCATCCACATCATTGTGTGGAATTCTTAGTTGCTGAAAAGATCCATGTTTAAAATTCTCAGTTTTAAACATGGATCTCTCTTGGAGTTCCATATTGTAGCCCTCATACATTAAGGCTTCGTTTGGTTAGGGAATTGGAATTTTACTCAAAATTTTATTATTTCATAATAAGGTTTTGATCATTCGGTTTTGCATCTTTTGGATATAGTTTGGACTGTTTGGTTGATTCGGAAGATGACTGAGTCAATCTATCTTTTGCATTTGGTTACCGACTTCGAAATTGGAATTGGAACTGATAAATTTCAACTTCTGCGTTTGGTTCAACAATTTCCTGTATAAAAATATTGAAATGTTCAACATTGATATTATTTTAATAATTACTCTCATGAAATATAATTTTCCCTTTGTATTGTGAATAAATGATAATTTTCACAGGTTTCATAAAGCATTGTCCTTCAACAGGTTTTGTCAAATTTCATCTTGGAATTATTTCAAACTCAATATATAAATTTTAATTATGTATGAAACATTATATATTAAGTTTGCAATATTTATGTATGTATGTAATTTTGACTTTTTGGCTTTATGTTTATTTCATAATTTATTTTACTTTTTGATGTAGTTTTTTATTTAAAAAATATGTTAGTTGTGTTTTATTTTTTATTTTTTATTTTTGTATGTGTTTCTTTAACATCTTTTGTTAACATACGTATGCCATTACACCATTATACTCTAATGTATTAATGAAATATATATTCAATAATTTAATTTTAATTTCATTAAAATATTAGAGTGTAATAGCATAAGTGTTTTAATATAAGATATTAAAGAAAAAATATACAAAAAAGTTGAAAAACTTAAAACAAAACTAACATATATTTGGAAAAAAAATTACATAAAAAGTAGAATATAAATATAAATATTGACTCTAACAATTCTTTAAACAAATATTATAAATGATATTCATATAGAAAAATAAAATAAGTTGTGAAGATAAAATATAGTTGCAAAATGAGACAGGAACTCTAAGTTTTTTCATAACAACGCCAAGTAGAGAAGGAGTTTCAATAGAATTCACAAACTTAGAGACGTGCTTGAGAATATGAAGTAAGATTATGAGGAAATAACAAGAGAATCAATTCTTTTCTTCACTGATATTCTTTTCAAAACTATATCAGATTCACATAACACGATGATAAAGCACTAGGTGTGGATGGTTTCCTAGCAAGTTTATTGCAAAAATATTGGTACATAAGGGCGGAAACAATTGAGGCTTTAGAAGAAGCAAGAATTTTGGGTAGGTTTTTAAGAGAGATCAATAATACCTTCATAGCACTAATATCTAAACAAGAGAAAGTCTCGAGCCTAGATGAATTTAGACCTATTTTTCTTTGCAATACTATCTCTAAAGTCTTGGCCAAAATTATAACAAATAGGTTGAATAAGATTTTCCCTTCAATTATCTCAAAGGAGAAGATTGGTTTTATCCTAGGTAGATCAATATTAGATGGAGTGATTATAGATCAAGAAACTATACATTCTATTAAAATAATTAAAATGCGAAGTATGATAATTAAGTTGGATATTAAAAAGACATATGACAAGGTTGATTGGAGGTTTTTATGCAAAATTTTAGAGGCATTTGGATTCTCTATAGAATGGATAAATGTAATCTTTTACACCATCTCTAGTCCTAGATTCTCAGTCTTAGTTAATGGATCACCAGAAGGGTTCTTTGAAATCTCGAGAGGTATAAGGCAAGGAGATCCAATTTCTCCCTCTCTTTATAATAATGGAAAAGGCTTTGGGGAGGTCCCTGTTAATAGCTCAACACAATGATAGGTATTAAGATTACTAGTGAAGTTGATACAATTTATGCAGATGACACAATGTTGTTTGGTCATGCTGATATACCGAAAAAAAAGATAAAAAAATATCCTTAAAGTTTACTTAATAGAAGTGAAGCACGTGGATGTATCCCCCCCCCTAAACCTACCAATTTTATGGTATAGGGACATCCCCGAGACTTCGGGACAGGTACTTGGCATTCCCCACCGCCACTCAGTCGTCACCCAGTCTTTGCCAGAATGTGGGGACAATCAGGAGTCCCCTAAGCATCTCAGGGATGCCTAGGAGTCCCTTGAGGATCTTGGGGACTTCTGGAAGTCTCCTGGTACCAAGACATTTAAAAATTACATTTTTTTAAAATTCTTAAAAATAACTATTTTCAAGCAAATAAGATATATAAATATATTTTTGGCTGATTGAAGGATATTTTAAGAACATTTGCAAAAATATTGTGGATAGTTTAAGAGGGTTTGTAGTTTCTATTGCATGCATTATTGTAAGTTATATTGACTACCCTAAATAAAATTCAAAACTAGGGTTTCTATGTCGATGTTTCTATGCAATTCATCATGTGCTATTTTTATATTTTTGATATAATATCAATATTCCATTTGTTAATTTGAAATTTTATTTAGTATTCTAATTTCTAATAGTAATTAGTAATTCAATATTCAATGTATAAAATTTCAAGGTTAAAGTATAATATATAGTCTGTATTTAGTATTTCAAATACTGTATTTGGCATTTGCAATTTTGGTATTTAACTTCTTATACTATTATACATGCTTTCATAGATAGCATTTTAAGTACTATATGTATAGTGTATAGTATATACAACACCAACCCCTGCCACCATTCCCTTGCCATCCCCCAATTGAAGCCCATTTCCCCCTGTCCTAGAAACTCGTCTCCCTGTCCCCACGTCCCCTGATCCCCCTAGGACCCATATTAAACTACTTAATAGCATCGAGGCAACGAGTAAATCAGATCAAATCAAAGATCTTCTAAATAATGCAAATTTTAGGACAAAGAAGGAAATTCTAGATCTTTTGGGCTTCAAGGTAGAGAAACTCACATGTTCTTATTTAAGATTACCATTAGATAAAGGACTAAGAACAAAAAAAGTGTAGGACCCAATTGGTGAGAAAATGGATAGGAAAATATAACCATGGAAGAAAATATGACTATCCTAAGTAGGAAGAGTAACAATGTTGAAGGCAACGTTATCAACTTTCCCATATATTTGATGATGTCTTTACCACTTTTAGTTGAGGAAACTTCAAAGCTAGTCAATAAAATGAGATCCTTCTATTGGAAGGGTATGAAAGATAATAAAATAGGGTATTAAAGAGAAAAAAAAGATGATGTTGATAGCCAGCGATAGGATATGCACACTTACAACAGAGAGGGCATAGGTTTGAGAAATCAATTATGGAAAAAGAATTCTTTGAGAGCTAAATTAGTATGGAATTATATAAGAGTCATCTTTTAAAATGGGTAAGGATAAAAAGAAAATACTAAGAAGACATGAGACAAGAAGGCTTCTTTAGGAATCTAATCCTTTGGAAGGATCAAGAATATGGATATTTATGCTAAAATGTAGAGACTTAATAAGAAAGAAGATCTCTTGAGATGTGGTAGATGGACAAAGTGCCTTGTTTTGGAAAGATTCTTGGGAAGGTTACCCAACCATAAATAGAATGATGAATAATAGAAACATTAAAGAATTTTTTGAAAGATATTGGGGAGAGTATGTGTTAGGAATAAGGTGTCTCAACCTTGTATATTTCCTTACATTTGATATTTTCCAAATGTCGGCACTTTGGACAATGTGTAAGGTAATCATGACTGAAACAGTTATGACGGTCATTAATATTTGTAAGAGCTAATTGTGGAATTTTTGATGATGGGTGAAGACGTGCAAGACATGTGGCAACTAATCAGTTGAGTAGTGTACACTCTTTTGCAAATGTGGGGTTCGGGTTCCTATTTTCTCAGAGAATGGTAAAACCCTAATACGGTTGCCTTAGGAAGTTGCCCTAAAAAGTGAAGCGCATGATATAAGTGTTTTTTAGGGTTGCAAATCTGAGTGAAGTTAGTGTATTGTTGGAACATTTTTATGCTACCGAATTTGTCTTCAAGAGTCAATTATCTCCTGAAAGAACTTGCATTGCAAGTGTATTGTAAACAGTATTAGTTTTGATTAATACATTGTGCAAGTTTTGGAGCGCTGGGGTTTTTTACCGAAAGGTTTTCCCCAGGGTAAATCATTGTGTCATTCTCATTTTTCTATGTATCCATATTATTGTATTATCATTCTGTAATTGCTAAGGGTTAAATCAGAATTTGCATGATCCTCTTCTTGGGAGTTTAGCGTAGGGAACTATTTTCCGCACACTTAGTTTCCTTTCAGTATGTTACATACTGTGTGAAATTTCTTGATAGAGATGCCTCTTTGGTTTGGAAATGGAGAGGGTTTGAAGATCTTCTAGTCTCAAGAGAAGACCTAATTCTGTTTAGGGAGATATTGAAAAATAGAGTATTATCATTGTGGGCTAGAGTGGATACTCTAATTTGGAGAGGAGTTGAATCAAGAAATTATTGTTGAACGGGCTGAATAAATGAGAGCACGTGGGGAGGTGGGGGGTGAATTAGTTATTCCAAAAATCATTTCACAAATGTTATTTCAAAACTAGTATAAACATAAACCATATAGATAATTAAAACTGATAAAGACTTTAAAGAGTAAGAACAGTAAGCAACATAACACTAATGACATATAACTTATTGAATGTTTGAAGATGCTAAGTTGGTGACACCGAAATGCAAAAAGATAATGCAAGACATTAAATCAGTTAATGGATTGTATTGTCATTGATGTCAACTTGATATAATCTGATTGGTTATATTCAAAGTGTCAAAGACTTCAAAGAATCAGAGAGATAAAGATTATGCTTTCAGTAATGCATAAAAGACCAGCATTCACTAAGTGACTACAAACACCGACGGTTAGTAGAACCCAATGGAAAAAGAAAAGCAAGAGCAAAGTCACAGTGATGCCCGAGCAAGAAAACCAACAATCATTACCGATGAGTAGAATCACAAGCATGACCGATGACCAAAATTGCAATGTTACCCGACAGACATACAACCCTGAAGGACAGTGTTACCCGACAGACAGAAAACACCAACGGAGAAGCCCGAGGAGAACTGAAGTGTTGACCGAAGCTATCAAAGAGTCAAACACCAAAAGGAACTGAAGTTCAGAAATGACAAAATACTTAGTTGGCAGAGCTAAAGATAAACTTAACTGGTTGTTAACATTGTTTTCATTGACAAGTTAAAGCTAGAGATAAGTAAAAGATTTAAATCTATTTTATCCAGTTGGAAAGAAGATTTATACGAGGTAAAATAGGAGTTAAGCATTAAAGCAAGATTGGCTAAGATTGCGGATCACGCCAAAAAAAAGAAAATCAAGAACAAAGAAACAGTGATATCATGTCTATAAAGAGACAATCTAATTCATTATGAATTAGGGGAGTGAATGAAAAAGAAGGATGCTGAAGAGAAACTGATGAAGAACAACTTCATAGAGTCCTCGTCAATTAAGCTGAGGAAAGAGCTAAAGATTTCTACGGACACCGAGCAACAAAGCACATCATCACCGAGCAGAAAGAAGTGGAGCAAAGGTATTGAAAAGATACAATGATCAGAAAGGTATAATGAGCTTACAATAGATATGAAAATCTGTAAGTATAAGTTGTATATGTGAACAAATCATTCACTGTTTCAATTTAACCATTGATTTAGAAAGTCTCTTAATTGAGAAGGATTTAAAGATCCTTTCTATATTGAGATACATCCCAAGGAGTATCAAAAATTTTGATCATGAAGATAGCATGAGATGCCAGATACCATTTGAAAAACTACACTGGGTTTGGTCATAGAAGGTAGCATAGAGATGCCCAATATCAAGTGACAAACTATTCTATTAAATCCTCTAACAAGGTCACACCGAACAGTGTGTTTGTAACCTTTAACAGGGTTGGCTCTTCACCGAGCTCACTTCAGAAGAGTGAAAATTTTGGGTTACCGGTCCCAAGTGGTTTTTCCCTTAACAGGGTTTCCACGTTAAAAATCCATGTGTCAATGTGTTTATGAGTCATTACTTTAGTGTTTTGTATTACACATAACTAATCTGGATTGATCGGTATACACTAAGCAATTTACTATTTTTCAGTAAATGAAAGACCGCTATTCGGTAAACATTAAGAACAAGGTTTAAAAGTGAACTCCGAGCAGTAGTTATTTATTATGATTATTTGAAGGCATATATCTTGTAGGACTGAAGATAACTAGAGGCTTAATATTGTGGTACTAAGTTTTTGGGCTGATTTATTGGAATATTTTTTATCTCACTGATTCACCCCCCTCTCAGTTATTCTAACAAACAAAAGATATAACATGGAAACCTAAGATGGGAAAAACCATGAACAAGATTGGTTTCACATCTTTATCCAATTATAGATTCTCATTCAATCTATTGTGCAATTTTGTGTGTCCATAATGGTTAGTCTTGTAACTTTTAGAGGTTTTATCATGAACCAAACATTTAGAGTGGCTAAGGTTTTATGGGTTTTTGGTATTATTTTTCTATGTGTTTATTTCGACCTAACATAGTGCTTGATTTTCTTATGGGAAGCTGATTGTGATTGAGTATGACTAGGCACCCAATTTAGCGCAGTTGCAGATCTTTGTCGAAAAAGGGTTTTGGTTTCGCAAGTTTTTTAGTTGTTTGGTCTGCTATAATTTTCTTGGCGGTTTATTTTAAAAAATAATGTGGAATAGTGGAAAAGAAAATAAGATTGCACGCGTGTTGTGCCTGCAATAAATTTACTTAGCAATGCATTGTTTTAGATGGGCCATTTAAATAATTAGCGAAATACTGTTGGAAGAGTTAAATTGATGGGATTTCTTTCAGCTTCCATTATTTGCATTATCGTATGATCAAGCCATTTTGAGCGATTTTAAATGCTTATCTGATATAGCACCGTTGTTCAAACAAGAGAAACAAAAGAGACAATGAAGGGCTCATTAAAGGGTTGGAGAGAAAAAGGGGAAATGATTGAATGTGTACAATGAAAGAGATAAGTGGCAAATGGTAGACTCTATATTGTAGTGTGGTATAGATATTTTTGAATCGATATAAAAATTTAAGTGGAGTGAAAGCTATGATATGATAATGCTATGAAAAGATTATACATTAATGATTTAGATGGAAAAAAAGGTAATTAGCCGTCATACTTGTAGCAAAAGGTATATGATGAAAACTTTTTCAAAGGCAAAACTTTGCAAATTATTGTGCAGGTTTCTTTTAGACAGATTGTAATTGACATAGAAAAATGGATTTAGGATGCTAAATGTGGCACAAGCTTGCACTAAAATGCTAAATACATAGTATAGGCATTAGCTAAAACAAAGAAACCAATCATCATACTTGCATCAAAAGATATTGGTTGAGAAATTTTGCTCATGCAAAAAAATGTATTTTGATATGTTGTTGCTTGTACCTACCCACATCTTTGAAAATGTGTTAGTAGAAACAAGACACCTGATCCATTTTTTGAATGCACTGCAAAAAGAACTGAAACAATTTTGTTTGGAACACAATATAATAGCTAATAATTGTTAGAATATTTTTATATAATATTATAATATTAGTTATATCATATATATATTTTTATATTATAAAATCATAGAAATTGAACAACATACAACCATATGAACTTGTAATTAAAAAACCAAATTAATAGGTTAATAAATAAAAAACAAACCCATAAATAAAAAAAAAAAATTAGTAATATGAAAATATTAATGTATAAATAAGGCATATACAATTTTAACATGTAAGTAATTTTGAAATCAAATGATATATTAAAATTGTTTGAATTAAAATAAAAACTCCATGATCATATTTGAGTTGTTTCAATGGTTTCCACTATTACATGTGGAAAAGGTTTAATAATTGAAAGAGATAATTTTATTATTCGAGTGACATGAATCATTGCAATTTTAAATTTTAAATTGTAAATATTAAAGGAAATTATTTTTATCCCAAAGTAATTCATAATTATTTTATTAAAATGTTTAAATATTAGTAGAAGATGATTAATAGTTCATAAATAATTTAAAATTAAAATTTTTTTTATTAAGAAAATATAAAAGATTATAAAGAGCATTTAAATATAATAGTGGCATGTTGTGATGGTTAAGTTGTTGTGTTGTTGTTCTTTCCATCAAAGTTCAAATCCCATTGAGGATGAGGTCCCCCATTAATGACCTCACCGATTCATAACTCTGGGTCAAAACATTTACAAATTAGAAGTCCAGTATTGACAGGTACATTAAAAAACATAAAAATAAATAAATTAAATTAATATAGAAAACCTAAAAAAATATTCTCCCATGTTCATATAATTAAGAAGAAATGACAACATTATAAGAGACATTTAAAAATTAAATAAACTTAGTTTAATCTATACAATTGATTCATACAACAAAAAAATCTCAAGTATAAAATTCAAATAAGCTTATTACATGTAAACCAAAAAAAAACTAAATGACAACTATAAAAACTACATAAAATGACAACAATAACATTATTAGAGACTTAACGAGTATGAAAAGCTAATTGGGAATCTGAGAAAATTAAAATAATGGACATAAGTCGATGGAACTTGTGAGCACAAACCCCAAATATTCTTCTACTAGGTTGTATATTTCTCATATAGAGAAGGAGAAGGAGAGGGTTCAAATAATTTCATGAATAAACACCACTTTTTGGTCATTCTCCTCTGGTTTGTTAAAAGAATTTTCGGATAATAGTAAACACTAATTTAGCTTCCTCTGTTGCTAATTTAGTCATTGATTCAAGTCAAGCAAGAGAGAAATACCAAGAAACGATATGACATTTCTTATCTATAGAGTCTCTTCGTCACTCCATACAACTAATTGCATATATTCCATGCACATTTCACCAACTTCCTTTATCAATCATTTTGAAATTACATCTAGTGTATTCAAGATTTTGAAACATTGGACGCTAAATCATACTTCATATTCTTTTGGGGCGAATAAAAACTTAATACATCAAACATAATCCTCAAACTTGTTGCCTTCATTCATACAAAGCTCCACAATTCTATCACCAACATCAATACAATCACCCTTACATTGGCTCTTAGAAAACAAGGCTTCAAAATACTCTTCTTTTAGACTAAGAATGTGAGAATGAAGAGACATGGTGTTGTCTTCATACATCGATATGTCTGAATCTTTTAGTCACAATTTCGAATCATCACTTGAGTTTCCCTCAAGCAATTGGTATTTGATTTCGATTCTTTTTCATACTTTTTTTTTTAAAGTTCTTTGTATTTTTTTTTTTCAAGAAACATAAATTGCATATTTGGATTGGTTTAGACCGATTAAATAACTATATGTACAATTATTTTTTGAAAAGATTCATACAGATAACTTAAATAAATAGATGCAAGAATGAAAATCAAATACTAGTTGTTTGGAGACAAATCAAATGTCAATGTAAAATTGTGACTTCAGAGAGATTAGTGAACGAAGAGAACATATCTCTTCATTTTCTAGTTTTCATGGAAAATTTAGAGTATTTTGAAGCCCTTTGTTTGAGTGTTGGTCTAATGTTGTTCATGGTGATTAGAGAATTGTGAAAATTTGTATAAGTGAAGGCAACAAGTTCGAACATTATGTTTGATGCATTAGGTTTTTATATGCTCCAAAGTATGCGATGTATGATTTGGTGTTCAATGTTTTAAAAGATTTGAGTACTTTAGAGGTAATTTCATAATGGTTGAAGATGAAAGTTGTTGAAGCATACATGGGATTAAGGAAAGTCATCGCTTGTGGGGATTACTCGCTTTAATATTTAATCATTAAAACAAATTAACAATTATTACGATTATATCTGAGAAAAGTAATCTAATAAAATTATATTTCAATCACTTTGCCATATGAAAACTCATATGCCAATTTTAGCAGGATTTTTATCAGGGTAGTTGCAATTAAATCTTCATTAACCAAGTTTATAGTGATAGAAAAACACACAATATGAAAGGGAGAGGTCAAAGAAATGCATTTTCAACAATAGGTTGGACTACAAGTATAACTCAATCATTTACTATGTTGGTTCTCCAAAAAAATAATTTGGCATGTTCTTGAGGTTATGGATTTATTGTTTTGTAGATAGATATAAGTACATATCTAAAATGAAGCAAACCCCTCAAACATTGTTTCAAAATGTTAATGTAAAGTGAAGGTGGTGGTTTCTTGAAAACCACAGTATCATCTTGTTTTTCTTCATCATCACTATTTTTACCCAAATTAAGTTTTCTCTTGGACTTTCTCTGTGCGAGAACAGGAATAGGGGCCTTTTTCTGTTTAGGTGTTGCCTTCCTCTTCTTCTGAGGAGGTTCAACTTTAGTTTCTTCCTCTGATTGGATATCCTTTGTTTCAACATCTTCCTCTTAAGTGGTGGCAGGGGAGTCCAAGGTCTTGCCATACTTTTTCTGTAATTTGTTAAGCCTTTTCTCTCCTCTTTTCAATATCTTAGGGATTTCAATTTCTATGGAAATCCTATCTTTTGCTTCCTCATATGTTCCAAAGTAAGGTACCTTTGGATTAGCAGGTTCATTAACAAGAGATTCTATGATGTTCTTAGTATCATCTATATTGACCTCATAGGAGAGAGGCTTCACCCATGCAGTCCTAGGTCTCACTGCTTGAATATAGACTTTGTCACAATCAAATAGGAAACATATATCATCTTTATAGTCCTCAACTAGTTGCTTGGGGATTCTATATCTACTCTACATTCTTTGTTTGAAGTTTTCAAAGTACCCATCCATGATACTATCAAAATTATCTCCTAATTCTGCTATATAGTCATTGATCTGGTATATAACTGGCCTATCCTTCTTCCATACTACTTTACCCTTAGAAGGAAAGAAATTTTCAACATAAAACAGTATATAGATCAAGAGTGAGCCAAACTTACAAGTATAAGTCTTTGATACTCGGATGCTCTCCATATTCTTGCCCAATTGGATGAGTTGAAGTTCTGCAAGGTCAAATACCAAGTTCTTCTTTATAACTTTGTAGGCTAGGTCAATAGCTTCACACAGAACACTGTTGGGTTGGATGGAGCTGTATATTTTGTGAGAAATTACATGGATGCCAAACTTTAATTCATTACTAGTTACTCCATTCAGTCTCATTCCTCTGCCGTCCCACTCGGCAAGAGTCAGTTTTCCCAAATCATCCTTGTTTAGGGTTTTGGTGGCCTTAGGTTTGTCAAGCATGGGAAATCCAGTGATATGGTGTATCATTTTCTTTGTAATCTCTACTAGTTTATCCAACCATATTTGCATTTTATGAACACAACTGAGAACATACCTAACCCACTTCACCTGGAAGTTCTTTGGCATATGCATGATGTGCGTTAAACCCTTGGTCTCAATGTGTTTGTACTCGGGCTTCAAATCCCCATCCTCAAATAATGCATCAAATGCTTCATTCATTTCCACATTTCCAAGTTCCTGTAGCTAGGTATGTGTAGGATCATGGTATGCCAAACTAGGCCTTAAGTGGCAATGAAAATTCAGAAAATCAGGGTTAGGAAAGTTGACATAAAAATTTGCACAAGTTATCAATCTTAAATAAAAAATGTGTAAGAAGAGAATCAGTGGGAAATTGAATTTAGTTTATAAGCTACTATCTCTTCTTTAAAAAAAAATATTCTATATGGTGAAATTTCAAATTTCAATGCAGTAGTATGAAAATTTTAGGAAAAAGATAAGAAGAAGGTGTATGTCTGACCACCTTAAACACAATCAAATGATAATATTTTTTTACAAGATTCTAGATATAATTAGTAGACTCATGTTTGGATGTGACGCATATTTTTTTGTAATTTTTTTCCAAGTAAATAATTAATTTTGACTTTCCTACTACAACTTTTCCAGAATATAAAAAATCTCATGTCTGACCACCTTAACTTAGTCTAACATTCATCAAATTGAATTTTTTTAAGTTTTTAATTGTAGTAAGAAAAGCATAGAATGTGACTCATGTTTTTTATTTCAAAAATGTTATATTGTTTGAAAGTTATAGTTATTTTTCAATCAGTCTATCAATCAGGACTAGAAAGATAAGAAGTAGGTGTATGTCTGACCACCTTAAACACAATCAAATGATAACATTTTTTTACTAGATTATAGATATAAGTAGTAGATTAATGTCTGGATGCGACACATATTTTTTTGTAATTTGTTTCCAAGTAAATAATTAATTATGATTTTTGTTCTACAACTTTTCCAGAATATAAAAAATGTCGTGTCTGACCACCTTAACCTAGTCTAAACTTCATCAAATTGAATTTTTTTTGTATTTTTCTTGTAGTAGGCAAAGCATAGAATGTGACATGTTTCAGATTTAAAAAATGATATACCATTTGAAATTTATAGCTATTTTTCAATCAGTCTACCAATCATGACTTCTTTTTCACATCGCCACTTTTTGACATACCATGATCCTGCACATACCCAGACTTTGCAGTGATAAAAAATACGAATGTCATTTACCAGTAGTACCCTCGGAGGAATCAAAGAGTGAGATCCCATCCGGTCTACTTCTTCAGCAATTGCAGGATACAATTTGAACACGGGAGGATCACAAATTGTATTCCTCACCAACAACTCCAAACCCTTTTTCGCCTTGCTGCTAGAAGTGGATGCCACATCTTGTTTGGATGAATTGCTCAAACTTTACTCTGGAGTACAAGCTTTCTCTATGTCGCCAAGTGCTCTAAATGCTTTGTGAATTAAACACTTTGTGCATAATGACCTTCTTAACTCTTCATTTATAAGAATTTTAACCATTGGGGTAAACATTAAATGCTCCATACAGAGTAGTTGGCATAGCTTAGGCATAACCAAGATTTACTCAGAAGCTCGGGTGTAGCTATTCTTCTCAATTACCAATATGGCCTGACTCAGCTCGGGTAAGCTAGAGTGGCTCGGGTGTAACTTGTAATCTGACTCGGGTAGTACTTATGATATGTCCTATATGCATCAATATGCGGATTTGGACTGCTATCTTATTTGGAACTGATGTATTAAATCTTGAATTGCACAGTTCCATTCATCTCCTTGAATTTATTTTGTAATGGTAGATCCACCCAATTCAATGTTCTAGGTGTTAGTAGATCCTTCATTGTTTTGGTTTGAATTGTTAGGAGACTTTCTTACCCATTGCTTTCTCATCTGTGTCATGATTTTAGAGATTTTAGATTTCCCATTCTCAAAGCCAGTATCAACCTTTTCTCTGTTCATACAATTTCTGCTTAGATGTATGAGTTGCTTGCATACATAGCATCTCTTGGTAGGATATCTTTTTTATGAAATGAGTCTTTACACAGTTTGCACCAATGTGCCCGTATTCACCACAATGACAACATTTGTACCATGTGTTGTAATCCAAACCAAAAATTGCTTTAGCCAATTGTTCACCAGGATTCCAGTTCTTTGTTCTGCATTCGGAGGATTTGTGACCTTGTTTGTTACACTTGTAGAATTTCCCTTCAAACTTGGTTTTCTCTTTGCATTCACTTGCTCTATGTCCATGTTTGTTGCAACTGTAACATTTTCATTGAATCTTGACTTTCCATTGCTCCAACATTTATTTGATGTGTGTCCTAACTTGCCACCATGATTGCATGAAGGTTGATGTTCCTCTTTTCTCCTTGTTGAGAGGTTTCACCTTATTCAGTATAACCTAATCTAGTCTGACCATGATGTCTGAATTATGTTGTTTGATCTATTCTTGTTTGTGAAATAACCACATTCTCATTTTCTTGTTTTTCAGTATTGAGTTCAGTCTGCAGTCTGTCATTTTCTATCCTCAACTTGATAACTTCTTGTTTTGCATTATTGACTTGATTTACCAAATCAATTTGTTGAATAGACAGGTGATGGATTTTATTGTCTTTTTCTTCTAGCCTTGTACTCAACAATCTTTTGTCTTCTTGTGCTTTATTCTTGTCATCTTCTACTTTTTTCTTATGTTCTATGACTTCACATATCCTAATTGAATGGATTTCTTGTTCTCTTTTCATTTTTCTTATTTCTTCATGTAAATTGAGATTCTTTGCAAGTAGGTCTTCAATGGCTGCATCCGCTTCTTCTGAGCTTCTGTCTTTGCATATTTCTTCAATACTTTCTTCTATATAGTTCTTGTCATTCATCTGTACTGCTAGATATTTTCTTCATTTTAGAGAGAGAGAGAGAGAGAGAGAGAGAGAGAGAGAGAGAGAGAGAGAGAGAGAGAGAGAGAGAGAGCTGCTCCTTTAGNTGAGAGAGAGAGAGAGAGAGAGAGAGAGAGAGAGAGAGAGAGAGAGAGAGAGAGAGAGAGAGAGAGAGCTGCTCCTTTAGTTTCTTAACCTGATCCATGGCTACATTAAGATCTATCTTCTCATTCTCAATGGATTCCTCTAGTCTATAGGTTTCCATCCTTTTTGATCTTTTCTCAAGCTATCAAACTTCTGATAAGAGAACCAGAGCTTTGATACCAATTGTTGGAAATATATAGTGTGCCCAGTGACTGAGACGTGGGGTGAATCAGGAGCCAATAAAATTTAATCCACAATTAACTTAAATGATAACATGCATAGAACTGAAAGTAAAGAACACATAACTCAAAACACATTATTTGGTTACCCAGAAAGAGAAGAAGATTAAGGCACTTATAGAAGGTAGAGAAATGAGCTCTGTAAAATCACTTAACTATTCTTCTCGATCAAAAGAAGAAAAGAAGCAAATTGAAGAAGCAATTGTTAAGAAGATGGCCAAATTGAAATATGACCCTTCTGAGTTGAAGAGTTATATGAATGAATAATTATACAAGGCAATCTCTATCCCCTGGTCAAATGTAGTAGGAATGGAAAATGTTATAAGGGAAGAGACACTTAAGCAAGTTATGCCTGCAATGAAGGGCAAAGAAATCAAGGAAACTCTGAGAAAGTATGAAAACAATCATACACCCAGATTCAGAACATCTCAGATTCTGAACAAGAACATTGAAGATGTAGTGAAGCAAGCCACATTAGTGTGGAAAACAATCTTTGAGAAGAAAGTTGATGATGATAAAACAAAGATCCCGAGTACAGATCAGGAGGATGATACTCTACCCAAGGTACATACTATTGAAGAGTTAGACACTGAACAGATAGCAGTTGAGGTAATGGTATCATTGCCCCAATCTCCAAGTCAAAACATCATACCTTTGAGCAAGGACAAGACTGAAGAACCATCAGACCAAGCAGCAACTGAGCAACAGGCTCCAATCAATACTAAGACAAGCATGCTAGAGTCGCAGAAGGATAAGGTAAATGTCTCTACTGCCAGTATTGATTCATCAGTTCACATTAGTCCAACAATTGGTACACCATCATCTGATGCAGTAAAGGTCAATGACCTAGTGGGACTAAACATTGATAGCAAGGTTGAGGAAAGTACAAGCAAGGAACTTATTCCTTCCCTGAGTCCCAAGGTAAAGGGAAAGAAAAGTTAATAAACACTGGTGAGATTGATCTTGATGAAGAGATTGTCATTCCAAACTGGGATCAATCTAATCTTTCTGAAGAGCAAATAGAAATTTTGGGTGAGCTATAGACGAAAAGAGCTACACAACAAAAGCTCAGAAGGGAAAGAAAGAGGAATAAGGTACTCACAAACATCAAAAGCATATTTTTTGATGTTCTACAGATTAAGGTCAATGAGACTGAAAAAATATTGGATCAACTTTTTGACATTGTCCAAAATTTCAATACAGACATGAGTGGTCAAGAGAAGCTACAAGAGAAGGCAAAGAAGAAATTTGAGAAAAAGGTTCTTGAAAACATTGCAAAGAAGATTGCAATTGATCAGGTGCAACTAACAAATACCATCAACACTCTTGAAACCACTGTAGCCAATGTGGTAGAATTATTTGAAAAGTTGAGTGAATCCTCCAAATTTACCACTCCGATCAAAGATAAGTTAGCGAAGGTTGACAATGACATAAAGGAAAGTGCAAAGCTATTAGCAACTGACCCGAGCACTAGTTTAACTCATTTCTTAAAAATCAAGTATCTAACAGGTCTTCAGGCTGAATTATTGAAAGAAGAAGCAAGAACTAGAGAGTCCCTCACAGCCATATAGATCCAGCTCCTACCCCACATGGAGACCATGCAAAAATGTGTTACACATGCTAAGACACTCATACACGAAAACAACTTCTCTATTGCTGAAACTATGGTGGAGTTGTCTGGTGAGCTTCAAATTGAATTGCATATATTGAAGATACTACAGGAGAATTGGGACAACACTTTGTCTCAAATTTTGAAGGTACATAGTGACATCCTATCCTACTTTGGGATCACTATGTAAATAATATTTTGGCATTTTGTCAAAAACAAGGGGGAAATGGATATCATTGTATAGTATACATAATGTTTAGTGTATATATATATATATATATATTATGCAGAAAATATAGTTTACAAAACAGTTTTGAAAAATACGAAAAATAGAGCAAGTCAGACCCAAGCAGAAGAATAGAGTCAAAACCCGACCATTTAGTAAGGGGGAGCTTTTGACTTAACAGTTGCAGAAATCAATGATAAAGTGTTTTTGTCACTAATGCCAAAGGGGGAGATTGTACACCTTATGGAAAGACATATTGTCAATTAGTGTCAAAACACTTAAGACATTCTGAGTCGACCCGAGTGGGCAGTATCACCTGAGTGACAGTATCACCCGAGTGACAGTATGACCCGAGTAAAGATGTGGACCCAAGTGACAATTATGAGGTCGACATAGTATATATTGTTATATATTATTTTGTAAATTGCAAGACGACTTTCAGTGTTGTATATTTGCATATGATATATATGAAAGATAACTTGTTTTATCAATTAAGTAGCAAGTTTTTGTAAGATGAAAATATGTGTAGAAGATATGCGAAAAATAGATTAACTAAGTGCAGAAGCATTTTGGACAGCAGAGACTTATCTATCACTATCAGGTGATCAGTTACATTCAAAGGATCATTATCAACAATTACAGTTGCACAGAGCAGATCAACAACTGATTCATTCTCACAGGTGGATCAATGAAATCCTTTAACAAGGTGGACCTAACAATAATTTCTCTAAATCTCTTAACAGAGTTGCACTACATTTTGTATTGTAATAAATCCTTTAACAAGGTGGACCTAACAAGTCCTTTGTATGCTCCTAAAAGGGCAAACCATCAGAAGTGATCATTGTAATCTTTAAGCGGCTAAATTTATACTACAGTACTAAATCTTGTGGGTATCATCCCCACCCCAGTTTTACTTTCTTTGGAAGGTTTCTGGGTAACCAAATAATGTGTTATGAGTTATGTGTTCTTTACTTTCAGTTCTATGCTTGTTATCATTCAAGTTAATTGTGATTAAGTTTTATTGGTTCCTGATTCACCCCCCTCTCAGTCACTGGGCACACTATATATTTCCAACAGAGGTCAACTTTCCATCCCGCCATGGAGTTTCCTTGAACATCTTGAGTGATAATTGTGGAGTCCCCTTCAATTTCAGTGCTAGTACAACCTAGGCTAATAGAAAAATTCATACCCCATAGAAGGGCCATACCCTCGGCCTGGTTAACAGTATGGTTATGAAGGGGACCAACAAAAGAAGCCACCATTCTCCCCCTATGATCATGAATGATACCTCCACCCACCTGGAGCCCTCAGCAGATGGAACCATCAAAATTAAGTTTGTGCCATGAAGGCTGAGGTGGAGACCAAACAGTAGCCTTTCTGGTTGTGATTTTGGTGTTGTCATATGTGGAGAACCCCTTGCCGATTCCCCAATTCATAGCAATTCTAGAGTCAGAATCAGAGGGGGGGAGACATGGACTCTTCCAGTGGGCCACCAACAAATTAATTTAATTATGTAATTTTCACACTATAATCTCTTTCTTAATATTGAACTTCCAATTTATTAATCTCATGTCTTTTAATTCATGCTAATTTTATTGTTGTCATTTTCATGTTCAGGATTTTCTATTTATATGTAAAAGTAATTCTTTGTTATAATTAGTAATTAAATAGTAATATGATTAAGGGCCCGTTTGGTAGCCTGGAATTGGCATTATCTAATTCCCATTTTTATTTCTTCCATGTTTGTGTGCATCCAAAAAAACTGGAATTGGAATTTTGAAATTCCAAAATGCCCTAAAATGGGCATATGCATCTTCCACCCAAATAGGTGGAATTGGAATTTCGAAATCCAATTCCAATTTTTATAAAACCAAATTTAATATCTCGTCATATCCGTGACTTCTCCAAGCCTTCATTCTGAAACACATTGGTATATTATATTGCTATATGTACACACATGCACACCTATGTGTACACACACACACACACACACACACACATACACACACACACGTGTGTATATATATTCAAAGAAACTAAGAAATAAACAATTAAAAATCCTTATGCATCTTCTCAATCATTTTCCGGGTGAACCAAACGTGTCTAGCCCATAATCCGAAAATCATTTTCAGGATAACTATCTTCCAAAATTGCAACATCTTCAAGAATTGACTATATCCAGCATTTGGCATTCCAGCACCCAAACATACACACTAAGTTATTCTGGGTTAAGTGTTTTTATAGTCTTTTTTCTTTTTATGATTTTAATAATTTTTTTATTGTTAATAAAAATATGTTTCATCTAGTGTTAGAGACCTTAACGCATTTTAATCACAAACTCTTTTTGCAATTCTCCAAAAGCATCCATCATCCATCATCCATCATCCATCATCCATCATCCATCATCATATTGACTCTCTCACAATAGTCAGTTACACTTATATCTTTTTGCATGTCTAAATTCTGAAACTCTTTCTTCAAATTACAGCTGTCTTAATTAGATCCTTGTATAGTCTTCCAAACATCCTCAATTGTCTTGGCTCTTAGCATTTCATTGAAATAGGCTCTTATCTAAACCTATTTGAATATGAAATTAAACTTCACCATTCTTCTTATTAAGATTATGTTTGTTACTCTCACTGACAAAAATAGTGGTCCAATCAAATATCTTTTGATAACATATATCTACGATCTGTCATAAATATTTCCCAATTAAAAAAAAAATCATCATCTTGAACTACCAATAATCATAATCATCATCATCTGATCATAACCATTCCAAATAGACAGCGAAATAAAATATGACATAACTATAATACCAAATGAAGATCCTCTAAAATGAGCCTGTGTTCTTTAAAGCAAGAGAAATATACGATAGGGAGAAAAACTACTCACAGCTCTAAACAATACTGCAGACTAGTCATGAAAAATACTACTATCTACTAATATCCAGCGTACAATTCAGAATGAAATTTATGTATTATTTCTAAGAGCACTCGTACACAACAGATTTTGAAGCTTGCACAAAAATCATAAAGGCTAATTATTAATAGAATCTGCAGCCTCTTCAAAAAAAATAATAATTTTGTCTTGATGCGTTCTAATATCACAAGGGATGAGACAGAGATCATGTTCTGAACAGATTTTGACGAAACAGATACCTTCAGTCCTTAACTTTAAGCCAAAGAATTTTTAAACCTTCAATAAATAAATAAATAAATAAAAATTTTGTAGAATCATACAAACATGCACCTAAGAGAGTTACCTCAAGCTAATTTTTAAAGCAAACAAAATCTCATGGTGGTGAGGCAACATGCATCGTTTATCAACAATCCTTTGCATGGAGATAACGATCAAAGTGCGTTATAGATTTAACATTATCACTTGTGATGTAAGGATCTGTCCACCCAAAACATGCCCACAACTGTGACAATAAGTGAAATGGACATTACACAATTCTCATTGAAGTCCAATTGAATCTTTCCTCATTGGGACAAAAGAAGAATTTTATATAAAATTCATATACCATTCATTTTCACATCATTTTTAAATGGAATTTATTATCTTTCACATGTTCACATCATTAGTATATAGAATTTATTTATCTTTCCTCTTATCACCGGACCACAAAAAGCATAGAAATAGGTTTCAGTACAAGTTAACAAACGACGAAGATGATGAGCATGCATAAAGTCAAGTGCTCTTTTAGCATTTCCTTTTTAGTGCGTGATTACAACACTCCACAGTCTCAAACAACCAACATGGATAATGGTGGAAGAAATTCGATGATATTAAATGTATTATGTATGAATTTAATTTACTTGATTACCATCAAGGTGAGCTTTCAATTTTCATTGAATATCCTGCAATTGAAAAATAAAATCTTTTTGATAGATACGTTGATCTGACGATATCCCTACCGTTGTGATCCAGTCATGCTTAATTTCAATTGGGGCACATTAAAAATAGATAAGCGACAGTAAAGTCATGCCATTGCCAATAGGAATTTTGTTTGGTATCATCAGTAAAATGTTGCTGTCAAAATGGCCAAAGATGAATCACAACTTTAAAAAAATGTGCTCTATTAATAGGATTTGATCATCATTGTGTACTTAAGGAAAATGCCCTGCCGGATTTAGAAAATGCATAATTCCAATAGTAGTTCCATATGTGAAAGTTGAACCCTACATTTTTTTATGGGATGCAAAGACTACCTTGAAAATGTAGATATGTGCCGAATGATAATGTATTGAGTTTGTTTGTTGTGTACAAATCGTTATTATTTTCTGTGTTTCTGAAAAAAACATTAGTCTTCTTAACTTCAAATATATGGGATCAATTAAAAATATGTTATTTTAGTTATTTAAATCATTTGTATAAAATAATTATAAATTTTATATGGTAAACTGAAATAAATTTTTAAAACCTTAATTTGTGGAGAAGTATATTGTGTCGCTGGCTAGTCAACGATCTCCAAATTTGTTTAAAACCTTAATTCGTGGAGAAGTATATTGTGTCGGTGGTTAGTCAAAGACCTCCAAATTTGTTTCTCCAAATTTGTTTAAAACCTTAATTCGTGGAGAAGTATATTGTGTCGGTGGTTAGTCAAAGACCTCCAAATTTGTTTCTCCAAATTTGTTTAAAACCTTAAGTCGTGGAGAAGTATATTGTGTCGGTGGTTAGTCAAAGACCTCCAAATTTGTTTCTTTGACTTCTATCATGTGATTTCATTTCTAGTTCTCACAACTTACTTGGCATGATGTAATTCATGAGGAGGGCTTTATTGAGTGTTATGTTGGCTATGCATTAATTTGAAGTGGCATTACTTATCAAGTTGGTTCTTCTTGTATTCCTTTTCTCAAAATGGTGCTTTCTTGGCCCCCAAATAATACTTTTTGATACTTTGAGTTCATGTATTAATTTCCTAGATCATATCATACATAATTTTAGATCTATTACAAGAATATTTGATAATTCTTTATGTCTCTTCTTAATTATTTTATGTCTCTTCTTTAGTTAAGGGACTCAAGTATCTAAAACTTGGATTCATGATGTTGGTAATTGGATCAATTGTCATTTATTGTGCTATAAGGAAGCACCAGTCATATTAATTATATGTTTAAGTATTGTTATAAATGCAGACTTAGTGATTGACATTCCTCATTCAAATATAATTTTCTATTTGGCTATTTTCTTAGCACTCTTTATAGCTCAGCGCCATTGTGCTTTCTTGATAGAGTATCAAGTCACACTCCCTAGGTATGATGCACGAGCATCCAGGTCCACAGACAATCTTGCATCGCCTCCTAAAAAAAAAAAAAAAAAGGAGAGAGAAAATAAAATAAAATTTACACGTGAAGCTTACTTAGGCTTAGTTGCCATAATTTAGTTATCATAAAGATACTTTTGGTAATTTATCATTTAATAAGTGAATAGGATTACATTAGGCGGTATTTTAGAAGATGAAAGAAAGTTCCTTATTTAATAAATTTATAGGCATTTATCAAATTACATAATGTATTTAATATTTTTAGCAGGGTAGCTATATCTACTCTTTCCAAACTATATCCCACATTGGTTGTGATTGTAATCTCTTGAGTGGTAAGCATCTATATAAGAAAAACATATGAGCATTTGTAGGAAGCTCTCTCTTCTTCAAGATTTTGTAATGATTTGCTCTTCAAGAAGTTGTAATGATTTCATCTTTTAGAGGTTGTAAAGATGTCATCTTGTAAGAAGTTGTAAGGATATCATCCTCAAGAAGTTGGAAGGACCTCATCCTCAAGAATTTGAGAGCATTGTAAATATGATTCAACATTTGGAAGCATTTGGAAGAAACTATTTTCAAGCATTATTAATCTATGCTTTGTGAAGCATTTTTTTTCTTTCTTTGTCTCTATGTCATTATGTTTTTGTTAATGAGTTTATATGGGTCGTGTGGTCTTTCAGCAAGTAGTATTAGAGAATATGTTTGGATGTGTAAGGGGAGTACCCTTCATCAAGGTGGCATTAGGAATTTTAGCTGAAGAGTATGATCATGAGAAATTGGGCATGATATTTCTACTACTTTTCCAAGAGATTGAAGAGGCAATTGTTATGATCTTGGATAAGAAATGGATCAAACTAAACCCTTCTACTCTTTTACAGAAGTGGCTTCTCTTTTTCTATAGGTGACCTTCCTATAGAAAATATTACTGTTGATGTGGACCTTCCTCTTGTGATAGGGACCCTATTGAAAATATTACTTGGATGGTTGTTTGTAGGCAAAGAAAAAATCACTTTGCAGTTTCTCACTCTCCTCCGTATGTGGTAGGCGAGCTCTCTACCCATTCTTGATGAAAATTAGAAGCTATGCTTCTAGTATACTATTAATGGTCTTTCTTGACTTGGTTGTAAATAGTTGTTCTAGACAACCCTTGAGATGTGGTGGTGTAAGAGTCAGCCCCCTTGATAGGCTACTTTAATAATAAAAAATACTTGTGCTTAAGTAATTCATAATTTACAAAAGTAAATAAATATTAATCACCAAAATAAAATTAATATGAAATAAGCTAAACAAGTAATTACAACAACAAGAAACACTTTGAGTCGATGTCTTCAAAGTGTCCAAAAGTCTAACCTATACTCAACAATTTATAGCAAAGTACATTTTAGAGAATAATAGACCTATAAATCAAGATCTATCCAGATCTATCCATAAAAATGAATGATAACATAATTTAGATATAATAATATCATGATCCAAGTTCACACACACACACACACACACACACACACACATATATATATAAACATAAAAATGTTAAAAATTATCATATTTCATCTCAAAGAAATTAAACTAAACCATTGCACTATTGAATTTTAAAATGGACAACTCTAAACTCTCAAATATTTTATCTTGTACCCTTGCATTTGACAAGAGTCCCACTTCATCAACCTACGTGCATACATTGTTATTTACTTGAGATGAATTTTATACATTGCTATCACCTACCGGATGATAAATTTTCAGCATAACCCTCTCAAGTGATTTGAATATTTTAACATGCCACCCAAAATAGAGAATTATGGTAGGATAAGAATTTCTTTCAATATGATTTGACCTAACTTGAAAATCCTCCCAAAGACGAAAAGAACAAGAGAAGAAAAACCATCCATAGAAAGGACAAAGGAGGGCATATGGAGTCCGAATAAATATGTTAATAAACCCTAGAAATGCCTTGATGTCTTCAACATCCTTCCTCCACACGTTATTCACAGAGATCAACTGGAAAAAATAAATTGAAAATAAAAACAATGTTTATCCGACCAATTAGTTTGTATGACCGCGTCCAAGTTTGATTGTAATAAAATACCCTCTTCATTGCATATCCCATCTCTACAAGGAAGTTTTGATACATGCCTAGCAGAAGCGACCTAATTTATTGTATTGAGTTTGATTGTAATAAAATACCCTCTTCATTGCATATCCCATCTCTACAAGGAAGTTTTGATACATGCCTAGCAGAAGCGACCTAATTTATTGTATTGAGTTTGAGTAGAAATAGGTGAGCCTGTGATGGACAAAACCTAATGTATCTCAACCCTAAAAAGGGAGAGGAGAAAATCTTACACGCCAAGAGAACTTTGTGAAGATTACATTGAATGGAAGGAAATATTATCAGTTTTCATTAGAGAAGGAAGAGATTGGGCTATAAAGTCATCGCTGGGGTATAAAGGAACTTTCTTCTTGGTGAAATATGGTTATCATGGAAACTTTTCCACTTTTGTTTGTTTTAAAAGAAGCAGATGTGGAGAATGAAGTGACTCATATTGTCAGCTGTTTTGGGCAGCCAGAAGATGGAGGTGAGAAGTGGTGGGTGCAACGTGGGTTTTCAACAAGTATAAAACGGGTGAAAGAATACTTCGAGTGTGTTCCTGTTGAGGCTGAGAATTATTGCTATGGAGGAAAGGCATGGAGAAATGTGGTTCAGAGGTTGAGAATTCATAAGCATGGAGAAGCAGAAAACGAGAGCAGAGATTTCAATATGATCTGTCAAGTTATTCGCTTAATTTCGACGATGGGATGCGTCTAGAGAAAAGACAGATTTTCTCTAGTAAATCTTGTTTGCAGTGCCATAAGAAATTCAACCCATGCTGTACATGTTATTGTATAAATCTCTTGAAAATTTGAAGGAGAAAAGAAACAAAAAGAGAAATAAAAAACAAATACAACTCTGAAGAAAAGAGATTTTTTTCTCTTTATTATGCCGAGAGGCGTAATCCTACAATGGCAGCAGCCCCTATAAGAGCCCAGCAAAAGTAACGCTGTAAGAAAAAAGAAATGCTTTGTATTCCAAAGCCAGTTGGATTGACAAGATAGTGAGGTTTAATAGAAGTGATAATGCATACAAGTGGCAATAACCAACACATGGTAATTGAGAAGTCATGTAGTGGAAGCATCTTGAAATCTGTATTTAACGCTTTACATTTGGTGGAGATTTTATTTCCACCTCTTTTATAAATGCTGCGGGCGTAGGACATTAAAATTCCAGTTGAAACGGGATAAATATGCAGGTTCTTAAAGCTTCAAATGTTTTATTTGTTTTGTCTGTGTTGTTTTATATAATTAGCTTCAGATGTGATTGTGATTTTCAAATGTCTTTCATTTCAAAAATGTTTTCATATTTTGCTTTTACATGCGTGTTTGAATTTCTTACTTCCGTTCTTGAATGTCTTTTATTTGAAAAATATTTTGAGATTTTTTTTACAGGCATGTTTGAATTTCTCACTCCTGTTATTGATTTTTAAATAACCATTAATTAATATGAATATATCAAATGAAAGAAATTTGGGGTTTTCTTTGATTTAATTTTGAAAAACTTTTGTTGTTTAGGGGATTTTTCATATTGCCTTCATTTTCAAAATCATTTAGGGCTCTATGTTTATTCGTATTTGAATTTCTCACTCCCGTATATTGTTCTATAAACAAGTTTACAGATTCAATTCAGAGGGGACTTTTTGAATGCGAATTAATAGATATAAATTTAGACAGAATTGTTAATTAATAAGAAAATGTGTGGACTTTTGCAGGTTCTTTATGGGTTTTATTTGCAGGATTTCTATATTTTTTATAGCTTCAAAAGCCATTTCAACAATCGATATCCTTAATTTAAGGCTTTGTTAACTTCTTATATTTCTCTATCTTTTCAACAATAGTATGAATGTAGATGGTGAGAATAAAGGTTCATTTGAAATTGATTTGTATTCAATATGTCCGAAAAGTAAATATTAGTTTGGCAATTTTAAATCTCAAAATCAATATACTTTTATTAAATTATTAATTATTTTAATTAAAAGAATAAAAATATATTTTAATTTTAGAATTTGAAATAATTTATATGAAAAAGGGGAAAATATAATTTTTGTTTTTACATTTAAAAAAATATGGAAATGTTCTATTTCTATCAACATGTTAGTTTTAAATTAATTTATTATTCATTTAGAAATTAAAAAATCATAGTTTATTTTAATTTTAAAATATGAAATAATTTGAAAAAAATTAAATAGAAATGTCCTTTATACATTTTTAAAAAGTTTAGAAAGGTTTTATATGTCTACAAAATTTTTAGAAAGATCTTTTATATATCTAAATTTTTCTTAAATTAATAATTAATTCTTTTAAATGTTTAAAAAATAGAATTTAATTTAAATTTAGAACTTGAATTGATTTGCATGCAACAATGATATTCTATACATTTAAAGTTGCTAAAATTCTACTAATGTCTAGATAATATAAGTTTAATTTTATTTAAAATATATATATCTAATATATTTACTATCAAATGAATAATATAGATTATTAAAATATACTAAATCTACATTATAATTTGAAATATAGTAGTGTTATATAAACTGGACAATTTACAAACTAACTACAAGTAGATATAGAGGCTTTGATCAAATTGGAGTCAATATGATTAGGGTTGGGATTTGGGTTATAGTTGGGATTAGAGTTAGGATTATGGATAGGGTCAAGGTTTAGAGATATAGTTATGGTTAGAATTGTGGCTAGGGTTGTGGTTTACATCATAGTTAGGGTTAGAACTAGGGAAATGGTTAAGGTCAGGTTAGGGTTATGCTTAGGATTAAGGGTCAGGATTATGGCTAGCATTTACATCATGCTTAGGGATAGAGATAGGGTAAAGGTTAATGTTAAGGTTATTGTTATTCAAGTAGGATTAAGATTAGCTTTTGAGTTAGAGATATGGGTAGGTTTATATTTATTATTAGGTAAATATTAGGATTAGGGTTAAGATTATAGTTAGAAATAGTATTAGAGGGACAAAATAACCATTATCATAGTTTTTTTCTCAAGATTATAGTTAGATTTATTTTTTAGGTTAGACTGATAATTATGGTTATATTATGAGTTTGATTAGAATAATAATTATGGTTAAGCTTATGGTTACGGCTTGATATAGGAATAATGTTAGGGTAAGGGTTAGGTTTTGGACTATGATTATAATTTTAATCAATTTTTTGGATTTAGTTAAGGTTAGGGTTAGTATTACTATTAAGGTTACGGTTATGATTATAAATATATATGTAATCCTAAACCCTAATCCTAATCCTATCCCTTAGCCTAAAATAATCATCAAAACCTTAAGCCTAACCATAGTCCTAATTAGAACACTAACTGTAATTGAACCCTAATCATAACCTCGACCTTGAAACTAACCCTAACCCATACCCAAACCCTAATCCAAATCTTAAACCTAACTCTAAATGTTATGTAAGTCCTAAAATTGACCATAATTCTAACTAGAACATTAAACCCTAACCCTTACAATAATCCTAATCTATAGGTTAGTGTTAAGATCCAATTCAGGTTAGGATTAGGTTTGAATTAGGGTTGGGTTTAAATTATAGTTACAAGAGAAATATTTTATTTAGGGTTACAATTAAATAATATAATTAGGTTTAAAATACCATATGTTTTACAATTTAACTAGGTTAGGTTTTAATTAAGGTTCATGTTTAATTAGGGTTAGGATATAACTAAGGTTTTAGTTTAATTAAGGTTAATGATATATTTTAATAAGAGTTAGGGTATAACTAGGGTTAGGGTATAATGCTAACCCAACCCTAATATTAATTCTACATCTAACCTTAACCCTAATTTTATTTATAGACCTAATTATAATTCCAACCCTAACCCTAACCCTAACCCTATTTCAAAATATAATCTCAAACCCTAACCCTATCCATAATCTATATTCTACATTTTAACCTAGACCTAACCCTCAACCCAACCCTAACCCTAACATTAAACTCTATCCCTAACCATAATCATAATACTAAACAAGACCATAGCCTAAACACTAAGTACAAACCTAACCCTGACCATGGTGTAAACCTAAACCATTTTCCCAAGTGTAACCCTATACCCTAACTCTAATAAAAATGTAACCCTAACCATTATTATAATAATAATATAAAACCCTAACCCTAATCATAATTTTAATCATAAACCTGAAACCATCCTATTCAAAACATAAACACTAACCATAATCAAAATCCTAACTCTAAGCATAAAACTAACCATAATATAAACCCTAATCCTAAATCTAATACTAAACTTCTTAACCCTAATAACCATAATACTAATCATGATGTAAACCCTTGTCCTAGCCATAAAAACTCTAACCCTAACCATAATACTAACTATATTATAACCATTTACTCTAATTATAATCCTACCCCTACACTATAAACCATAGTCTAAAGCCCCAACAATAACAATAGTCCTAAATAGTAAACCCTAATCATAAATTCTAAACTATAATCCTAAATGCTAAACACTGGTCCTGAACCTAATTTTTAATGTTATAGCCTAATCCTATATCCTAAACCCTAATTCCAAATGTTAATTGCTCAACTATAACCGTAACCCTCTATTCTAACTCTAATACACTCTAACTAGATAACAATAATACTAACCATGATGTAAAACATATGTTAGCCCTAATCCTAAATATAATCGTAAATCATAAATGAGAAATCCTAATCCTAAATGGTAATCACTTTAATCCTAACTCAAAAAATTATATAAGATATCTATAGATTAGGGTATATATAAAGTGTTATATAATATGTGAAACATTAATTATATATCTTCAATTATAATTAACTCTAACCCTAACCCTAATTCAAACCCTAAATCTAGCACTAACCATGATGTAAATCCTAATCGTAACCATAATCCTAACCCTAAACCCTAAACTTAACCATAATCCTAAATACTAAACCATAATCCTAAGCAGAACCCTAAATACAACCCTAGCCCTAACTATGACATGAACCTAAACCTTTATCCTAACCCTAACCCTAATCAAAACCCTAGCTCAAACCATAATACTAACCATGATGTTAACCATAACCCTAATGATAATTCTAAATCCTAACACTAATTAAAACTCCAATCCTAACCATAATACTTACCACGATGTAAACCCGTATCCTAACAATAATTCTAAACCTAACCCTAATAATAATTAAAATCATAACCTAGCAATAATACTATCCACAATGTAATCACTTGCCCTAAATATAAACCTTGCCCTTAACACGAACGAAGACCCTATTCCTAACTTGAAACATATTATAATTATAATCCAAACCCTAACCATAACCCTAAATCTAAACAAATCTCTAACCTTAATGCTAACCAGAACCATGATATAAATTGTAACATTAAATGCTAACCCTAATCAAATTAATTAATTCAATATGTTACACGCGCTGTGACTGCTACTAGCTAATATATACTCTATGTTTAAAATATGCCTAGATGCATCGAGGCGATGAATTTTTCCATCATTCACCTGTAATAGAAAAAATTAAAGTTGAAAAATTCATTGCCTCGATGCATCTCGACGTATTTTAAATATAGAGTATATATTAGCTAGTATATAGAAGTGCATGTAATCAGTTTAAAACCAATCCAAATATTCAATTCTAGGGTTCTTCATAGATTTATACAATGAACTTTAAAAAAAAATAGATGAAATAATATACATCAAACACCAGCTACTTGAAGGAAATCAACTCTCGATGTAAAATTGCAACTAAAAGATTTAGATGGATCAGTGAATGGAAATAACACTATATTTCTTCTTTCTTGACTTTTGAGGAAAAAAATAGAGTATTTTGAAGCCTTCTTGTTCGTGATAGAATTGTGGAAGTTTGTATGAGTGAAGGCAACGAGCTGGAGCATTATGTTCAATATATTGATTTTTTTAACACCCCAAAGCATGTGAGATATGACTTGGTGCACAATGTTTGAGAGGCCCTGAGCAACTCTAAAGGTAGCTTTACAATGCTTGATGATGGAGGTTGCTGAAGCGTGCATAGAGCACCTGCCACTAGTTCTATGGAGTAGTGAAAGAGATAGTACTGTAGATAATCAATGTCATATCTCTTTTAGTGATTCCTCCCTTGCCCGACTTGAATCAATGGCTCACTTATTTATAAGAAGATTATCTTGCAATAGTGGGAGCTAATTTAAGAAGACTCTTGAAGGTACTAATCAAGTACTACATAAAGGGGCATTCTAGAAGTTGGCTTTTGCTAAAAAGATTGTTGAGTTGAACCATGGGGAAGCTTATTCTAATAAAGTTAAAGATGTGACTAAAAGGGTTATTCCAGAAGAAAGCAAGTCCACTTTAGAATTGCTTAAATATGCCCAACTCTCCAAATGAGTGTGTTTGTGGCTCACTGGATGGCTCACCTCTATATTATGGATGATTTGAGAATATATGAGTGTGTTAATATATTAGAAAAGGCCTTAGGTATTTATGCATTCTTGAAATAGGAGGAGACGACCTCACCTATGAAGATGTTAGATTGTACCATGCACTAGCTAATAAGTGTGAGTGTCAAATGATGCACCTGTTACCTGCGACACAACACTTCAATAAGTCATTATGTTAGTGTAAAACAAGGATTAGTGAGCATATAAGAACAAAACCCTAACATAGACCTATTTCTCCCTATCTAGGAAGAGTTTGAAAAATGCCATAATCATGCCCTCAAATTATGCACCATTCAGTGACAATACACTCTTAAGAATGAGAGATTTAATTGAAAACAAAGCTAAATGATTAGAAAGCATGTAATTAAGCTATGAAAACTGACATTATAACAATGCATGGAATTGAAACTAAAATGCTATAGATATCTAAACAACATA
>MU227184.1:994275-1007633 GCA_018584345.1 Thuja plicata
TTTTGATAATTAATTAGGACTATAGCCATTTTAATTAAATTAATAGGCTAGGGAAATGGGTTTAAAATGCAAGTGATGAGATAGATTAATTCCTTTATAATTAAATACTTTAGCCATTGTTTGAATTTGATAATACTTGATTGGTTGAAATTGATTTGAATTGTATGGCTGAAGTAGTTAATATAAATTAGTGATAAAAATCACCTAGGACATTAAATCTGATTTAATAATAAATTATGCCAAAGTAACATTGTCTTGACATAACAGGGGGTATGATCACACCTAGGGAAAACATGGTCTATGGTCGGTACATACCAAATCTAGGTGGTTACAATAAGTGGTAAGCTTGTGCTTTGTATGTCGATCCAATCAAAATTGTTGAGAAAATTGTGGCTGGTTGTTCATATTAGTAGCTTCAAAATTTAGAAGATTACTAATCCTTTGATACAAACACTTCGTTTAACAGACCAGAGTAGATTGACCAGGGTGGGGTTTATTCTTTGAATTCTTTGGAGGCATACATTTTCTCTATGAGGATTATAAAGCTTGGTGGAAAAATATTTCCATAGGTTGTGCTCACAAGTTTCAGCTCAATACCGCCTTTCAACATAGACATTTTTTCATCACTCGATTATTAGTGTCATGTCTATTATCTTATTTTCCTTCTATTTTCAGTTATTCCTTCTATTTTTCAGTTGGTTTTAAGTCTTCTATGTTGATGCCATTTTCTACTCTGTTTTTCATAGTAGTCTTTTTGTTTTTCAGATTTTTTTTGACTTGCTGAAGGGACCTTGTAATAAACTTTATTGGAGTTTTGCTCTGAGAATTAATTAAAGCTATTGTTGTAGGTAACTTTTTCAATTTTATAAATTACAAATATTTTTTAATAAAAAGTGTTTCCTATTATTTTAATTATTTGGACTTAAGAGAACTTTCCTTAGATTTTTTGTATTAATTTAATTATGTTTTTTTCACACTGTAATTTTTTTTCGGAATATTGAACTTCCAATTATTAATCTCATGTCTATTAACTCATGCTAATTTTAATGCTGTCATTTTCATGTTCAGGATTTTCTATTTATGTGTAAAAGTAATTCTTTGTTATAATTAGTAATGAAATAGTAAAATGATTAAGTTATTCTTGGTTAAGTGTTTTTTCTAAAGTCTTTTTTAAGTTTTTTGGTGAATAAGGGGCTGAAACCGAATACTTAATATTAATAACATATAAGATACACTAGAATGTCTGTAAGCCAGCTAACTGCTGCTAACATAGAGCCAAAATGAAGCTATTAACAGCTCCTTGCAACCATTTCCGGACTATATGAGTATGCTTAAACAAAAGCAAAGATCAGAATTAAAATCTGAGCACAGAATCTGCAAAATGTCTCAGAAAAACTTATCTCTATGATCTAATCCGAAGAGGATGAAGAACTTTCTTCATTGTTCTCAGCAGAGGCCACACTCTCTGAGTCAAAGTTTTCCTCTGGATCTTACTCATTTGCGGAGTCTTGCTCCTCATCCTCCTCCTCCTCAGGCTCAGCTTCCTTAGCATCATCTTCATCTTCATCATCTGCTTCCTCCTCCTCCTCTGCTTCTACCTCATCATCTTCTTCCTCTCCACCACTGGCTTCCTCATTATCAAAAGAGTCCTTACTTCTAGAAAGTGTTTTTATAGTCTTTTCCTTTTTATGATTTTAATAAATTTTCAAGACCTAGTTAACCCATTTTAATCACAATCAAATTTTCCAATTCTCCAAAAGTTTCCATCATCATATTAACTGAATATTTTATTCTCTCACAATAGTCAGTTACACTTATATCTTTATTGCATCTCTAAATTCTGAAGCTCTTTCTTCAAATTACAACTGTCTTACTGTCTTAATTAGATCCTTGTATAGTCTTCAAAACATCCTCAATTGTTCTTGCTCTTAGCATTTCATTGAAATAGGCTCTTATCTAAACCTATTTGAATATGAAATTAAACTTCACTATTCTTCTTATTAAACTTCTCTTTGTTACTCCCACTGACTAAAATAGTGGTCCAATCAAATATCTTTTAATAACATATTAAAACAATCTGCCATATATATTTCCCAATTAAAACAAAATCATCATCTTGAACTACCAATAATCATAATCATCTTCATCTATTCATAGTCATTCCCATTAATTTCTACAATAGACAGCGAAATAAAATTTGGCATAACTATAATACCAAATGAAGATTTTCTAAAATAAGCCGTGTTCTTTAAAGCAAGAAAAATATACGGTAGGAAAAAAAACTACTCACAGCTCTAGACAATACTACAGGCTAGTCATAAAAACTACTCACAGCTCTAGACAATACTAAGACTAGTCATTAAAAATACAACTATCTACTAATATTCAGCATACAATTCAGAATGAAATTTATGTGTTATTTATAAGAGCACTCTTACACAACAGATTTTGAAGCTTGCACAAAATTCATTAATAGAATCTACAGTCTCTAAAAAAATACTTTTGTCAATGGGTCTTTGGTCTATTGGTAAAGTTGTTTGGTTTTCAATGAGTTCACGAGGGATCAAGTCTTGTTGCAAGCAAAGACTCCAACACCATAAAAGATAAGACTGGGATCGTACCCCCAACCAATTTTGACGAAATGAATACCCCAAAAAGATTCTGAACCTTCAACCAAACAAATTTTTTTTTGTAGAATCATACAAACATACACCTAAGACAGTCACGCTAATTTTTAATGCAAACAAAATCTCATGGTGGTGAGGCAACATGCTTGGTTTAAAAACAATCCTTTGCATGGAGATAACGATCAAAGTTCGTTATAGATTTAACATTATCACTTGTGATGTGATAGTGCTTTTTGAGTGGTGAGACAACAAGGATGTAAGGATTTGTCCACCCAAAACATGCCCACAACTGTGACAATAAGTGAAATGGACATTACACACTTCTGATTGAGGTCCAATAAAAACTTCCCTCATTGGGACAAAGAAGATTTTTATACCATTCATTTTCACATCATTTTTAAATGGAATTTATTATCTTTCACATGTTCACATCATTTGTATATAGAATTTATTTATCTTTCCTCTATCACCGAACCACAAAAAGCAGAGAAATAGGTTTCAGTACAAGGTGACAAACGACGAAGATCATGAGCATGCATAAAGTCAAGTGCTCTTTTAGCATTTCCTTTTTAGTGCGTGATTACAACACTCCACAGTCTCAAATAACCAACATGGATAATGTTGGAAGAAACTCGACGATATTAAATGTATTATGTATGAATTTAATTTACTTTATTACCATCAAGGTGAGCTCCATTTTCATTTCATAACCTGCAATTGAAAAATAAAATCTCTTTGATAGATACGTTGATCTGACGATATCCCTACCGTTGTGATCCAGTCATGCATTTACTTTGAAGTGGAGCACTTTAAAAAGAGATAAGCGACAGTGAAGTCATGCCATTGCTAAAGGAATTTTGTTTGGTATCATCAGTAAAATGTTGCTGGCAAAATGGCCAATGATCAATCACGTCTTTAAAAAAATGTATTCTATTAATAGGATTTGATCATCATTGTGTACTTAGGAAAATGCCCTGCCGGATTTAGAAAATGCATAAACAAAGATCCACTAATTTCAATAGTAGTTCCATATGTGAAAGTTGAACCCTCATTATTTTTATGGGATGCAAAGACTACCTTGAAAATATAGATAGGTGCCGAATGATAATGTATTGAGTTTGTTTGTTGTGTACATTTCGTTATTATTTTCTGTGTTTCTTTAAAAAAATTATAGTTCTTCACTTAAAATATATGGGATCAATTAAAAATGATGTTATTTTAACTATTTAAATCATTTGTATAAAATATTTATAAATTTTATATGATAAACTGAAATAATTTTAAAATCTTAATTCGTGGAGAAGTATATTGTGTTGGTGGTTAGTCATTTTGATTTCATTTCTAGTTCTGACAAATTACTTGGCAAGATGTAAATCATGAACGGGGCTTTATTGAATGATATCTTTATTGTTGTGATACTTTGAAGTGTCAGATCTTTTTAAATTGGCTATGCATCAATTTGAAGTGACATTATTTATCAAGTTGGTTCTTCTGTGTATTCCTTTTCTCAAAAGGGTGCTTTCTTGACCCCTGAATAGTAGTGTTTGATACTTTGAGTTCATGCATTAATTTCCTAGATCATATCATACATGATTTTATATTTCTTACAATAATATTTGATAATTCTTTATGTCCCTTCTTAATTCTTTATGTCTCTTCTTTATTTAAGGGACTCAAGTCTCTAAAATTTGGATTCATGATGTTGGTAATTGGATCAATTGTCATTTATTGTGTTATAATGAAGCACCATTCATATATTGATTATATGTTTAAGTATCGTTATATATGCAGACTTAGTTATCGACATTCATCATTCAAATACAATTTTCTACTTGGCTGTTTTCTAGGCACTCTTTATAGCTCAGCGCAATTGTGATTTCTTGATAGAGTATCGAGTCACAGTCACTAGGTATGATGCAGGGGCATCCAGGTCTATAGACAATCTTGCATCACCCCTCAAAAGAAAAAAAAGAAAAACAAAAGAGAAAAAATTTAAAAAAAAGGAAAAAAAGGAAAAAAGGAAGAGAGGAAATAAAATAAAATTTACACGTGAAGCTTAGTTAGGCTTAGTTGCCATAAGTTGGTTATCATAAATAGACTTTTGGTAACTTATCATTTAATAAGTGAATACGATTGCATTAGGTGGTATTTTAGAAGATGAAAGAAAGTTCCTTATTTAATAATTTTTTTAGGCATTTATCAAATTAAATAATTCATTTAATATTTGTAGTAGGGTAGTTATATCTACTCTCTCCAAACTATATCCCACATTGGTTGTGATTGTAATCTCTTGAGTGGTAAGTGTGTATCTAAGAAAGATGTATGAGAATTTGTATGAAGCTCTCTCTTCTTCAAGAGTTTGTAATGATCTCCTCTTCAAGAAGTTGTAATGATCTCATCTTGTAGAGGTTGTAATGATCTCATCTTGTAAGAAGTTGTAAGAATCTCATCCTCAAGAAGTTGGAAGGATCTCATCCTCAAGGATTTGAGAGCATTGTAAACATGATTCAACATTTGGAAACATTTTGAGGAAACTATTTTCAAGCATTTATTAATCTATGGTTTTTGAAGCATTTTATTCTTTCTTTGTCTCTATGTTATTACGGTTTTTTAATGAGTTTGTATAGGTGGTGTGACCTTTCTTCAAGTAGTATCAGAGAATATGTTTGGATTTGTAAGGGGAATACCCTTCATCAAGGTGTCATTAGGAATTTTAGCTGAAGAGTATGATATGAGAAATTGGGCATGATATTTCTACTTCTTTTCCAAGAGATTGAAGAGGCAATTGTTATGATCTTGGATAAGAAATGGATCAAACTAAATCCTTCTACTCTGTTTACAGAAGTGGCTTCTCATTTTCTAACATTTTTTTATGAATTTTCTATAGGATTTTTATATGGTCAAAAGTTTAGCCTTGACTTATATACAGAAGCATATTGTGTCTTCATTTGATCTTGATTATGAATTATCTTTCTATGAAGTTGACACTACTCTTAGCCCAACTAGAGGTTGTTTTGATTTATCAAATATTGCTGGTAATGGTTGGATTGTATATTTTGTGTGTGTTCTTATGTTTGGCTTAGTTTATGATCATCATGTAGATGTCATCTTGCAATTCAAACAAATTTTTGATTGCAGATTTTATGTGTGTTCTCATGTTTAGCTTAGTTTTTTATCATCATGCATTTGCCATCTTGTGATTCGAATAGATTATGGAGCACTATATTTCCTTTTCCATTTCTATGGAATTGGAAAGTTTTCAAGGATTATCCAAGCTTTCCATCCTTCAAAAGAAAGTGAAAGAGCCTCCTATTTAGGTTAAATAGGTCCTTCATTCACCTCTAGAAATAAGCTTTGGTAAGTGGTAGTTGGAGTTTGATATGACTGATTCATCAGTGGACTCTTAGCTCTTTCCAAGTGCTTGGTATATTGTCTTCTTTCTGGCATTTTTTTTGGAGCACATTTTGTTCTTTTATATTCCTCTTGGGTTCTATATCTCTTCGGATATTCTCCTTCTCAATGTCTATTTCATTCTAGTCACAAAACAAGAACATGATTTGTATATGGATTATGTATCCTTGGCTCTCTTTTGGTGGCTCAAGAACTCGGGCTTGGATTCCTTAGTTTTCTTTTTGTTGTAGCTCGAGGGTGGTTGGGTAGATTCTTGTGAGCATGGCTCTTTAGTACCTTTTATTGTATCTACAAAATATTCTTAGTTTTCAATAAAGTTTATTTAGTGGCCTTGGCCATTTTATTTAAAATAATATTATAATAAATGAAAATAATGAATGCTATAAACATTTTCTAAGAAAAAATGTTCTATAATAACATATATTTTATGAATAGTGAAAATTCATCACCCTTATTTCATATTAGGACATCCTAGCTATAGATGGGGACATGTATCTTACTTCCTTGAATGGTATAATGAAGGTTCCCAATTAGGATCAATTTTTTTTCTAAGCAAACAAATAATGGGCATTTCTTTCTTATTTTTAGACTAGGAATGCAATTCTCTATAATTTCAACCTTATATTCTTCCAATTCATTTGGTACACTATTAAGAAAGAACTTTGAAATTTTTTAAATGAACCAATTCATTTAGGAAAGATGCTAAAGGAATTTAACTACACCTTTAAATCACTTAGCTTTAGGAAACCTAATGTCAATTTCATGGACATATTCAAGAGTACTATTTCTCTATGGAAAGAACCTATGGAATATTTGTACCAAATGCATGTTCCCTAAGAATGTAGTTTTTTTAATGCTAGGTGGATCATAGATGAAACTATTGTCTTTCATGAACTCTTAAACTTGATAATATTGAGAAAGGATCTTCTAATTCTCATAGAGACCATCATTATTAAATCATATAACAGGTTGGGTAGGGATATCCTTTTTATGTTCTTTTATATGTTTTATTTCTCTAATTCTCTCTATGGATAAATACAAAATTATAATACTATAATTTTCTTCATTTTTTATTTGACTAGATTCTTATTATTCCAATGATCTTAGGAATCAAGAAAGGTGGTCTCATCTCCTCTTAGTTATTTAGATTTGAGATTCAATATCTTAGTGTTAAGAAATTTATTGTCAAATTTCTATTAGAATGAGGAAATAGTAGGAGGGGGGAGGGGTTGGGGTGAATTAGTGTTCTAAAAATTTAAACCTTATTAAACTGACCCATAAACCATTAGCACATAGAATAAAAAGTAATAAGCATGAACATAAAGAAAAGAACCATAAAACCATAACACAAGGATTTTATCATGGAAACCTTGTTAGGGGAAAAACCATGGTGTGGATGCTACCCACAAGATAATAATCTACATGAATATTATCTTACAATGAGAGGGGAATATACACATGTATTCAAGCTCTTTGCATAGAGCTCACTACTCAAAAACAATCAGGGCTACAACCTTGCATAAGGATCATTGTGTTACAAGATTACTACAATGATCATGATAAGTATTAAACATATAAAATAATATCTACTAATGTCTGGTTATAGTTCCACATAAGCACATAACACAAATATGATCCACTTTATCTCTAACTTCCCTATTACACTATTCTTCGCTAATAAAAAATTCAGATCTTAATTCCCTTCACAAGATCCTTCAAATAAACAACCTTTCACACTTCTTTCATGCATCAACTATAATTTCAAACCATAAAAAATGGATCTTGTAGGTCTAAAAACAAATAAATTGACTTCCTATGTCGGCTCAAAAATATTCTTGGAAAATGTGTGTAATGTATTGACCAAGTCGGCCAAATCAAAAATTAAATATAAATTTGGACAAATATATTGATGCACATGCCTCTATGCATGTTAGATCCACCATTAGAACAAAACATTTATCACCCAAAATGATTTACCACATATGAAAAATGAATTTACCATACGGGTCAGTTTCTCTAACTAGGAAACATCATATTGATACATAGATCCATCAAACTTCCATACCTAGCAACACCAGACTTATAAATTCTAGAATAAGCATCTCCAGACATCCAAAATACTTCCCTTACATCCTCAACTAAAGATGTGAATCTAGAAGAGTTCACCAGACCAAATACATTATACCAGGGTAAAATACCATGTTCTTCATTACCAGACTTAGACAAATTTTCATTCTGACTTACTACGAACCTTCCTAGTCTAGTGTGGATGTGTAACATGAGTTTAGTTTCTATCAGTGACAACACCAGAGAATCTATGCAGTGTCTCTTACGAACAATATCCCCCTTTGATATTGATAGAAATGCTTAGTGAATATTAGTGTCAAAACTAAATATGCATCATAAACTTTAGAAATATTCAAGACAAGACTTCCCTTGAGTCAGTGCTATGAATATTTGTGCACATTTTTTATTCACCAAATCTCCCCCTTTGACATCAATGGTAAAAGGAGGGATCCTAATGCAAAAAAATCCATCCAAAACTATATATACATCCTCATATGTACACACAAATATTACTAACTTACATCATCTTGAAAATGTATTGACAAATGGTCTTTAATAGCTGAAGATCACTATCCCATCCCTATTTGAGACTACTCAAAGCTGATATGTGGTCATTGAATAAATGATTTTTTTTCTTTTGCAAGTTGCAAATTAGCTGGAGATGATATAGCTAATGCTACTTGTGCTTCCTTCACCACATTGAACAAGGCCTTAAGTTTAGGAGCAATCAAAATCCTAAGTTATCCCACAAAACCAATGATTTTATCTCATTGTTTCTCTAGACCCTTTATTTTTTCAAGTAAGGAGATTACCCGACCTTCCGATTCTAAAGTAGAAGCTCCCAAAGGATCAAAGGATTGAGAAAAGTCCTCTAATTGTTGTTCAAGTTCCTTGATATACTTCTCAATGCCTCCAACAAATTTTAAAATAGATAGAAATGAATTATAGATGTTTCCACCTTCAGTTAGAGAATCTTTAATTCTCTTAATGTTGGTGTCCAATACAACTCTGTCATAGGCTATTGTTCCTTTTAAATCAGTAAACTTTTCATCATTGAACTCTTTCCTTACCTTTACTTTAAAAGATTTATCAAATGATTCAAAATGAGTACTTACTACACTGATTAGATTCTTGAGATGGTCAAAGGGGTTGTCTTTTGTATCCTTGACAAAAGTAGGCATCAACTTCTCCAATACATCAGATGCTAGACCCAACAACTTTTTGTCTTCCAAAGAATTTCTCAAAATTTCTTCCCTACCTTATGCTTCAACAAATTATGCAAACTTTAGTTTCTAAAGGGATGAGAGAATAGAAAAAGTATATTGGCCCTCTTGACATTTACAGATCAAGTCTCAAACTATCCAGCTTCATAAATTCCTTCATTGCCTTAACAATATCTATTTCCTTCAATTTTAATCTCTTCTCCTTTTCCACAACTATCTCGCATTCATTTGTTTCTTTAGGCTCTTATGTTGACAATGACATCTAGTCTAGAGGTTGAATATCCTCAACTTGTTCTACTTTCTCTATCTCCACTTCCTTATCCATTACCTTCTCTTTCTCTGTCTTGATTTTAAGAACATCCATCACATCAAATTCTACTTTTCCCACTTGTGGAAAACTAGAAACAATGGTTGGGGGAAGACCAAGTTCTGGAACTAAAGAACTTTCACCTTGACTCTTAGGGATGCCATCATATTGATTCCTTTGAAGGTAGGTTATCATAATCTAATCTATCTCCTCAATGATCTCCTTTGTTTTACCCATCATAAGCTTGTTCATTTTGAGTTTGGTTTTGAACCCCCTCTTAGAGTCCTTTGGAATAATTTTTACCTTTACATCAACTGTCACGAGACATATGTCAACTAAAAAATTTTCTTTTGACCTTTTGTCCTCAGGTAGAGCATAAGATTTTATATCATCTAGAATGTTATATGAAATCTTAGATAGATCAGGTGCAATTTCAATTAGTTCCCTTTTGTATCTATATAAATAACTTACCACAAACTCTTCAAGGACACTCTTTCCTTCTTCATGAAATTTGTCAAAAAACTTTGATAGTGGCTTCAAGCTTCTATGAGATGTAATGCTCTTTACTACATTATTTAGTGACATGCCAATTTGATTAGATTCAAGTTTAGTCTTTTTAATTACCTGTTCTTCCTCACTAGATGGTTTATATTTGGAGACTTGTGAAGCTTTAGACTTCTTCTTCTTTAATTGCTTCACAACATCATTAGATTTTATTTCCTTCTCATCCTCAATGATGAATTCCTCTTTCTTCTTTTCCCCCGACTTCTTCCTTTTTCTATTTTGTGCTAATGATTGCAATTGTGGTTTCTTTGTTGCAGAACTTTTAGTCTTCCTAGGCTTAGTAGGAAAGGGTTCTATTATAGCTCTAGAACTCTCTATATGCTTCACAACAACAACTTGCTAATTCCTTTTCCTTTCTTCCCTGACCTTTTCAATAATAATTACCACATATTCTGCAAGGCCTTATACCCTCTTCCTAAAAATCCTCTCTAGCTCAGAATTCTTCATCTCCATTTGTAACTTCAGATCCTTCTCAACATATGTTCCAAATCTCTTTATAGTGGGATCAATAGGTTTTCTCAATAAGTGATGTTCATATACATCTAGAATTTATTCCTCTACCTCATATCCCATTGGAATTATCAAAGATGTTCATGGTTTAACTACTTCCATTAAGAATTGGTCTGTATCAACCATAAAAGAGATAGTATCTTGATATCTTTCCACTATAGATTGAGGAATTCTATCCCTCTTCACCGAGCTAGGGTTTATGTTGTAATTCACTTGAACAATTGCTTAGTCACTTTGATCTCACTAGAAATAGCTTGCACAGTTATTCTTCTCCTTGTTTTATTGAATGCATTTAGTGACAAGTGAATGTCACAAATTTCCTTTTTGTACTCCTCCTACCTAAATTTTAGGTGACATGAATGCTTCAAATAGTAAGTTTCTTCAAGTACCCAGTTCACTGGCTGATTTATAGAAACCTACTACGGATCTGCAAAACTTATCAAATTCCTTCAAGAATCACCTTAAAACTTCTATGCTATCTAATACTACCTCTCCATGCCTTCCACATCTAGGCATCAACATTTTCAGGGGGTTTCAATAAGATTTTCATGCAAGATCCCCCTAGGCCAAAGGATTAAAATCATTTTCTAAAGGAATTATGACCACCAAGTCTAGGTATAGACTCTTCATTTGTGTCCTCCTTACTCTTCTTCACCCATGTTTTTTTTCATCTTCTTCCGAACTTCTTCCACGTCCCTTTTTTATTTTCCTTTATCATTTTCTTGCCTATTTCTGGTCCTGTCTACTAGACCTCTCTTGTTCACATTATTCATCGCACTGTGCAATAACTTGCAATATGTCTAGATTTATTTCATTTGAAGCATACAACAATCATTTTCCCATTTTTGTTGCTCATTTGGTTTCTTCTTGTTCCACAATACTTTTCAATGTTACCAAACTCATTGTATGCATAACACTTAATGTTGCTTTTGTTGTTGAAAGAGTTGTTCACAACACTTTTTTACTCACTTAACTTATGACAATTTTTATTGCATAATTTAAAATATTGACTAGAAAAAGACACACCATTCTAATTCATCATATTTCTACAATGCATTGCTTTGTGACCAAATTTATAATAAATAAATATTAGCAACTCATTTTTCTAGTATAGCATTGATGACATGTTACTGATTAAATGTTTGATAATGTTAAGTTGAAGATGATGCAAAATATTAAATCAGTTAATGGTTTGTATTGTAATTGATGTCAACTTGATATCATCTGTACGGTCATGTACATAATGCTAAAGACTTTAGAGAATCAATGGAACAATGATTATGCTTTCAGCAATGCATAAAATTCAAGTATTCACTAAGTGATAGACAACACCGATGGAGTGCACACCATCGGTAAAGACAGAGAAAAAGGTCACAGTGATACCCGATGAGAAGAAGATAGTGTTGCCCGACGAAGAAAAATCACAGGATGCCCGATGAATAGGAGACAGTGTTGCCCGACAGATAGAGATCTCGAAGCTAACTAGAGTTACACTGACGGAACTGGTAGTTGTCACTGATGACAAACTGTAGAATTGACCGATAGAACAAAGAGTTTAGAAAATGAAAAAATATCTAGCTGGCAGAGCTTAAGGATAGACTTAACTGGTTGTTTTATTTTTTTTATTTGACCACAGTTAAGTAATTGATTTAAAGAATATTTATATAGTTGGCAAGAAGATAACTACGAGATAAATAAGGATTTAAAGCCGTAAATCAAATTGGCTGGATTGTTTTTCACACCAAAAATCAAGAATCAAGAATTAAGGAATATCATGTCTATATAAGAGACAAGCATAATTCATTTATGTAAGCCATCATATACATAGAAGGGGAGTGAATAGAAGGAGGATGCTGAAGAGAAATTGGTGAAGGATAAAATTCATACAGTCCTGATCAATCAAGCTGAGGGAGAGCTAAACAATTCTGTAGACACTGACAAATAGTGAAGCACAACATCACATAGCAGAAAGTGTGGAGCAAAAGGAATTGAATTGATATATTTATCAGAGAGGTATTGTACTTAAATAGATCTAAAAATTTGCAATTGAAAGTTGCATTAGAAATAAGTCATATTGTTCAGTTTAACCATTGAAGCATCAAGTCTCTTAACAGGGTGATCCCACAATAGTGGGTTACACTTTTTCGGAGGAAGAAATTCCTCATGAATCCGTGAGGTGGGAGGATTTAGTCAAGTACTTTCAATAGAAAGTACCTGATTGTTTCGATCGAAACATTAATAGTTTCGATCGAAACTACCTTTTTTGCTTAGTTTCTATCGAAACTAACCTAGTTTCTATCGAAACTAACCTAGTTTCGATCGAAACTAAGCTAGTAAAGATTTTAGTGGGATTTTTACCCATATGCATGTTAAATGAAGAAATTAATTTTGATAGAAAGTACTTTCGATCGAAACTAATTAGTTTTGATCGAAAGTACTTTCTATCGAAACCCCCAAAATTGAGGCTATCTGCAAAGGCTAACATAAATCTACAGTTTTCATGGCTTCAGGGCTCAAGCGCAGGGCTCAAATGAAAGAATAGGGACACCTCCTTTTGCATCACACAAGTACTCTGAACGAGCTTTCTAACGAATATAGATTTGACAAATTTTGAATTAATTAGGTCTATGTTTTTTGACGTGCATCAGA
>MU227184.1:1008446-1071570 GCA_018584345.1 Thuja plicata
CCTATGTATAAAAATCCTCTAACAAGGTCGCACTTAACAGTGTGTTTGTAACCTTTAACAGGGTTGGCTCCTAACAGGGCTCACTTCAAAAGAGTGAAAATTTGGGGTACCGGTCCTAGTGGTTTTTTCCCTTAACAGGGTTTCCACATTAAATTCCATGTGTTATGTGTGTATGGTTTATTACTTTATTGTTTTACATTTCACATATGCATTTCTGGATTGATTGGTATACTCTGCATATTTACTAAGTATCGGTAAATAAGTTTTACTACTTATCGGTAATCAAGGAGAATAACGACAGACAAGGTAAACCGACAGATAGTTAATTATTTCAAGTATTTCAAGGCATGCATCTTGTAGGGACTTAATAATATAAGGTGTATTAATTAGTGGATTAAAGTTTAAAGGATAAATTTGAGGCCACTGATTCACCCCCCCTTCTCTCAGTTATTACTAACAATTGGTATCAGAGCTTGTGTGATTAGAAGGAAGGTTTCAAGACCTAAGCAAAGATCACAAGATGAACAGATGAGATGTGCCCAAGTTGAACAAAGAAAACTTTTCTTCATGGAAAAGAAGGATAAGACTCCACTTATCAGGTATTGGCAATGATATTACTCAATACCTAGATACTGAATATGTGTTGCCTAAATGACCATTGACAATAGAACAATTGAGAGTGAAGCATGAGCATAACTGCATGGTTATAGAGCTTTCTTCCTCACTCTCTGATGCTGAATTTGAAGATGTCAAGGATTGCACAACTGCAAAGAAAATGTGGGACAAACTGAAGCTTGTACATGGAGGTGATACAAATGTTCTGAGAGCCAAGGCAGAAAGCCTTAGAGGGAAGTTTGATGATCTCAGAATGAAAGAAGGTGAAAACATCACACAGTATAGCACAAGAATAAAAGTAGTCAATGCCGTACAAGGTGTTGGAGGTACACTTGAAGAGGAGACATTGGTAAGTAAAATCTTAAGAACCTTATTGCCTGTATATGCTATTAGAGTTTCTGCTATTCATGAAATGAGAGCAGTAGAAAACAATATAGTTACTCTTGATATCCTAATTGGTAGACTGATTTCATTTGAGATGAATAACTTTGACAATAGTGTCTTACCAAGTTTAGAGTCTGCATTTAAGTCTTCTATGAAAATAAGCAATTCCAATCATAGATGCTCATCTATAAGGGACAGTGAAAGTGAAAGTGAAGAAAAAGATCTAGATGAAATAGAAGCACTTATGGACAGAAGAATATAGAGAGGCAAAGGTAAATACAAAGGCAAGTTACCACTTGTATGTTTTAATTGTAAAGAAATTGGACACTTTGCTGCAAGATGTCCTAATAGAAGAAAAGATGACAGAAGTGATGATAGATCTTTTGAGAAGAAGTCTGACAGAGGTGATAATAAATATTACAGAGGTTACCGACGATTAGAAAGAAAGGATACCCGAGAATACAAGGATAAAGGCAAGAAGGCCATCTACCTAGCTGCTTGCAAAGATTAAGATACTGACACCGAACCTGATGATGACATTGAGATGGTATTTGTAGCCGTGAAGGATGATTCAGATGAAGATGAAAGGTATGAAGAAACTGCACTCATATCAAAGGTTAGTAAGAATGGTATCTAGATTATAGATAGTGGCTATACTCATCATATGACTGGTGACAAAGAAAATTTTAACACTTTTGAATACTATAATGGTGGTATAGTAAGAATGGGAAATGATACACCTTGTCTAGTTGAAGGTAAAGGAACAATAATTCTGAATAACCTGATTAAATGTGAAAATGCTTATTGGGTGAAAGGATTGAATTATAATTTGTTGAGTGTTTCTTAGCTGAATAATTCAGGTCACAGAGTAGCATTTGAGAACAAGAAGGCAACGATCTTCAATGAATCAGGAAAATTGATTGGTACTGGTGAACAGACCAAAGGTAACTTATTCTATCTGAATGATACTAAAACCACTTGCTTAATGACTAAAAATGAAGACATATGGTTGTGGCACAAAAGATTGTATCATGTAAATTTTGACAACATGATGAAAATAAGAAAAAGAAGAAGTGTAAGAGGCTTACCGACAATGACAAAGCCAGACAACATCATTTGCAAAAATTGTCAAAAAGGTAAAATGACAAAGTCTAGTTTCAATAGTAAAACCCATATATCTGATGATATTCTAGAATTAGTCCATACTAATTTATGTGGACCTATGAGGACAAAGATTTATTACGGAGATATATATTTTATTCTCTTTATTGATGATTACTCTAGAATGATGACAGTCATGTTTCTAAAAGAAAAATATGAAGCATTCAAGATGTTTAAATGGTATAATTCTATGGTAGAAAAACAAAGTGGTAAGGATCTAAAATGTTTAAGATTGGATAGAGGAGGAGAATTTATATCAGATGAATTCACTAATTTTTGTAATGAGCATGGTATAAAAAGATAGGTTTCTGCACCAAGAACACCACAACAAAATAAGATTGTTGAGAGAAGAAATAGATCAATAGTTGACTGTGAAAGAACACTGATTCAATAGAGAAGCACATCACCCAGATCTTCTGGAGGGAATATGTTAGCACTGCTGTTTATACACTTAACAAAGTACACTTGAAGAAGGACACAAAGATGACTCCTTATGAGCTACGGTATGGTAAAACACCTAATGTAGGTTACTTCAAAATATATGGTAGTCAATGTTATGTCTTAAAAGATGATAGAAATGGAAAGCTTGACGCCAAAAGTGATGAAGATACTTTTCTGGGGTATTCTACCAAAAGCAAAGCTTTTAAATGTCTAATCAAGGCTTCTAACAATATAGTTGAAAGTGCAAATGTAAAGATCGATGAATTTGCAGAAAAGAATGAGCTGGAAAGCACAAAAGAACCAGAAGACTACAAAAAGTTTGTATATTGTGAAGAACCCATAACTCTATCTGAGAAACAGTGCTTAAATCTAGAACAACAAAATGTTGCAACCGATGGTCAGAATGTTGTTACCGACGGTCAGGATAATGATCAAAATAATGTGCAAGGTAATGAAGATCAAGCTGATACACAAAGAGCTGTACCTATACATACAAGATATGTAAGAAGGAACCATCTAGAGGACAAGACCATAGGAGATAAGAAAGCTGGTGCAAGAACAAGAAGTAAGTCCTTAAACTCAAATTGTTTAATTTGTGAGTTTGAGCCAAAATCTATCAATGCTGTACTAGATAATGAAGAATGGATAAGTGCTATGAATGATGAGATTGAACAGATTGAGAAGAACAAAACATGGTCACTTGTACCAAGACTAGATGACAAGAAAGTCATTGGTACTAAATGAATATTCAGGAATAAGCTGAACAAGAATGGAGAAGTCACAAGGAACAAAGAAAGACTAGTATACAAGTGGTATGCACAAGAGGAAGGTATAGACTATGGAGAAACTTTTCCACCTATTGCTAGGCTAGAAGGAGTAAGAATACTACTTGCTTATGCTGCATATAAAGGATTCAAAGTATATCAAATGGATTTCAAGTCAGCATTTCTAAATGGAATACTTGAAAAAGAGGTATACATTGAACAACTAGAAGGGTTTGTGGATCCAGACAAGAGGAACATGGTATGTAGACTTCACAAAGTCTTGTATGGATTGAAACAAGTTCCCAGAGCCTGGTATGAATGACTTCATTCTTATCTAATAAGTATTGGATTCATAAGGATGAGTGAAAACAATAATCTTTATTTGAAAGAAGATACTAATGCTAACACTTTGATTGCTAAAATATTTGTTGATGATATCATATTTGAAGGCAATGATGTGCTATGCAAATCATTTGCTGATGAAATGATTAAAGAGTTTGAGATGTCTATGTTTGGAGAGATCAAGTTCTTTCTTGGTCTACAGATCATTCAACAAAGTGAAGGTATTTTCTTTACACAGTTCAAATACATCAAAGAGGTCCTTAAAATATTCAAGATGGAAGATTCCAAATCTGTTGGAACACCGATGGCTACTAGATGCAAATTAACAAAGGAAGACAAGACAACAAAGGTAAATCAAACTTTGTACAGATCAATGATAGGAAAACTCATGTATGTTGTACACACTAGACCAGATATTGTACATGCAATAGGAATTGTTGCTAGATTTTCTGCTAACCCCAGGGAATCACATATGACTGCTATGAAGAGAATCTTAAGATATCTGAAGAATAATAAGGAATTTGGCTTATGCTGTAGAAGAGAAGACAAATTTGAACTAAAAGTGTTTACCGACGTTGATTGGGCTGGAAATCTTGATGACCGGAAGAGCACAACTGGAGGAGCCTTCTTTATGGGTGACAGACTTGACACATGGATTAGCAAAAAGCAAGGATGCATCTCTCAGTCTACTTCAGAAGTAGAATATGTTGTTGTTGCTGCAAACTACTCAAATATTGCATGGATCAAACAGTTGCTGGAAGGTATGCATATCAAGATCTCAGAATCAGTGATTATCTATTGTGATAACACTAGTGCAATAAACATTTCCAAGAATCTAGTCATGCATGCAAAGACTAAGCACATTTCCATCAAGTATCATTATTTAAGAGAATAAGTTCAAGAAAAAGAGGTGATACTTGAATATGTGCAATCAAAAGAATAATTAGCTGATATCTTCACCAAGCCACTGCCTAAGGATACATTTGAGTACCTAAGATAGAGACTAGGGGTCAAACCCATGTCTACCAGTCAGTAAAGGATTGAAGGCTGCATCAGCCATATATTATCAGAATATCATTCATGATTGATGCAAGCAAAAGATGAACTTGAAAGCTACATATATATACAAAAAGGTATATATAAAAAATGAGCACCAGAGCATATTGTTGTATTGATAATGGATAAGGGAAATTCAAGGAATATATTATGGATAGAAGAAAATAATTGTTTGACATGAATGTCAGATATTTGTAAAATATTTGTTTGGCATTGTTGTCAAAGGGAGAGAATGTATCCTTATTATCATCAGAAACTATTTATTATCAGATTACTCCAAATAGGGAGAGATCATATCCACAGGGAGAGAATTTGTATGAAGAAATCATATACAAAGGGAGAGTTACTAACAAAAGACAGAGACATCAAAGAAGAAGAATAGTCAAAAGAGAGAAATTGACACAAAAAAAGAACACAGCACATCAAAAGAAGAAACACACAAAGCTGCTATAATAAAATCTAAGCTAACAAAGAGTGTACCGGTGGTCAGACATTTCTATCAGTTATCAAAACAAACTATTTGGTAATTTGATGAATCTCAAGAATTGTATTTCATATTGTATTAGAAATAGTATAATGTGATAATATAGTATGTTGCCATCAATGCCAAAGGGAGAGATTGATGACATGTAACCGATTAAATGTTTGATAATGTTAAGTTGAAGATGATGCAAAACATTAAATCAGTTAATGGTTTGTATTGTCATTGATGTCAACTTGATATCATTTGTACAGTCATGTACATAATGACAAAGACTTCAGAGAATCAATGGAACAATGATTATGCTTTCAGGAATGCATAAATGTCAAGTATTCACTAAGTGACAGACAACACCGATGGAGCGCACACCATTAGTAAAGATAGAGAAAAAGGTCACAGTGATACCCGACAAGCAGAAGATAGTGTTGCCCGATGAAGCAGAATCACAGGATGCCTGACGAATAGGAGACAGTGTTGCCCGACGGACGGAGAGCCCAAAGCTAACTGGAGTTACACAGATAGAACTGACAGTTGTTATTGATGACGAACTACAGAATTGATCGACAAAATAGAGAGTTTAGAAAATGACAAAATATCTAGCTGGCAGAGCTTAAGGATAGACTTAACTGGCTGTTTTATTTGACCACAGTTAATTAATTGATTTAAAGAAGATTTATACAGTTGGCAAGAAGATAACTGCGAGATAAATCAGGAGTTAAAGTCATAAATCAAATTGGCTAGATTGTTTGTCACGCCAAGAATCAAGAATTAAGGAATATCATGTCTATATAAGAGACAAGCATAATTCATTTCTATAAGCCATCAGATACACGGAAGGGGAGTGAATAGAAAGAGGATGCTGAAGAGAAACTGGTGAAGGATAAACTTCATAAAGTCCTGATCAATCAAGCTGAGGGAGAGCTAAAGAATTCTGCAGACACCGATGAACAGTGAAGCACAACATCACAGAGTAGAAAGTGTAGAGCAAAAGGAATTGAGTTGATACATTGATCAGAGAGGTATTGTAGTTAAATAGATCTGAAAATCTGCAATTAAAAGTTGCATTAGAAATAGTTCATAGTGTTTCAGTTTAACCATTGAAGCATCAAGTCTCTTAATAGAGAAGGACTTAACAGTCTTCTATAATTGAGGTATATCCTAACAGATTGCCAAAAAGGTTGATTCATGAAAGTAGCATTGAATTTGCATAAATCCTATTGAAAGCCTAAGAAGAAGGTTGATTCAAGGATGGTAGCAAGATTTTCCTAAAGCCTATTGACAGTCTAAGAAGGAGGCTGATTCAAGGATGGTAGCTAAATAGATGCCAGATACTAAGTGACAACCTATGTATAAAAATCCCCTAACAAGTTCGCACATAACAGTGTGTTTGTAACCTTTAACAGGGTTGGCTCCTAACAGGGGTCACTTCAGAAGAGTGAAAATTTGGGGTACCGGTCCCAGTGGTTTTTTCCCTTAATAGGGTTTCCATGTTAAAATCCATGTGTTATGTGTGTATGGTTTATTACTTTATTGTTTTACATTTCACATATGCATTTCTGGATTGATTGGTATACTCTGCATATTTACTAAGTATTAGTAAATAAGTTTTACTGCTTATCAGTAATCAAGGAGAAGAAGGACAAACAAGGTAAACTGACAGACAGTTAATTATTTTAATTATTTCAAGGCATGCATCTTGTAGGGACTTAATAATCTGAGGTATGTTGATTGGTGGATTGAAGTTTAAAGGATAAATTTGAGGCCACTGATTCACCCCCCCTCTCCCGCCTCTCAGTTATTACTAACAAGAATATGGTAAGAAATTAGTAAGACTTCATCATTGGAGATGTTAATAAAATCTCCGATTGGGATAAAAGTACATGTGAATCATGAATTTTGCATTAAAAGATGAAAAAACAATTTATTCAAATAATATGTTTTATTATATATTAAGATAAACTATTACAAATTTGTTTCATAAGGTCATTTTCCCCATCGAATTAAAAATGTGGAAGTACATTTGGTTTTTTTCTCAATGACGATTTGATAACCTTGAGACGACCAAACAACATCACCGTCATAATTACAATTTTTCCTTTGGTGCTCCACTTCCCAGATAAACTATAGGGAACATCTTTGCAATAATGTCCAGACATCTTGTTAAAGAGGACACAATTGTAGCCTAGAGAAATCCCCACATTTCCATATCCACTGTAAACACCAAACAAACATAAATATATAAAAATATTATATTGCCTAAAGAATGGTGATAATACAAATTTTACTAAACTTGAAAGAAGTAAAGTAGAATAATGATTTTGAATATGTGAAATGCATTTATACCTTACAACTTCGAAGACGATAGCCAAAACATTGAAGTTAAGTGGGTCTTGAGAAAGGTTGTGCCTTTCTATAATGCAAATTAATATAACTGCTATAAGAAGATAACATGAATCATGCAAAACTAGCTTTTCAAATTGCATATAAATACTCCACTTCTGTTCATTCTTTGAGGATGGTTTTATATCTGCGATATCTGCTTCGACCTTGTAAAGTGGATAGGGTGGCAAATACCTTTTATTGTCAACACAATCCAAACAAATATTATATCAAAATGCTAAAATTTATATTAGAAATCTTTGTAACATATATCATATTCATCATTAAAGAGGTGGAATATATAATCTGAAAGAAATGTAATGAAAAAAAAAAGATTAGTGAGAGAATACATTTTAAGACCTAGATATTTCCCCCAAAAAAAAGACAAAATATTAATAATTAATCTATTTAAACAAGTAGATGAATACCAAGTGAAAGTGGTGAAGCAAAGCCATCTAAGAAATCATTTCACTGAAATCTGTCCAATTTAAAAAACAGATTGTAATCTTTGATTTGGTTGGGTGGCTAATAAAAAATAATACTTACTTTTTTACTAGGACAAATCTATTAATGCGATTTCTATAAGTCACCAAACAAGTCAAAGATTAGAACTTGCTATTTAAATACAAATATGAGAAACACCCCATCATTTGAACTAGTCAAATTAATTTTTCAATAAAAGAAATGAAAGAAAGATTATTTTAGAGTTCCCAAAACAAAGTGATTTGTATAGGGTCTACATAAGGCTTATAGTAATATGGGACTACCCAATATTCCTTGGGGAGGCTCCTAATGTACTACAAATAAGACATACATATCTTACCTTTCTTGAAATTTGAACTTGTAACTTGTGACCTCTCTTTTAAGAATACAGATTGTCTGTCACTAGAAATTATCCTTTTTTATTTTTTTCTTGGATGAAATTAAAAAAAAAATAGGAAGCAAGAAAACTTACATGAAGACGATGTAGATAACAAGGAGAGCAGGAGAGAGCAGCTGTGGATTGACAATATTTTCACCAGCGTGCCTTATAGCCACAGATTGAAACACCCCACCAATCACCTTCTCACCCGCAGTGAGCCCATCCAGAGCTGCTTTATCCCAATGCAACGCAAATAACATAATCATCTCAATTGTGATAAATCCCCCTGCGCACAGAATTAGCCACATGTTTTGCCTAGTGGAGAAGAAGTGCTCTGCACACAGTCTGCGCCCATTTTTCAGTATATAATCATACACTTTTCTCCTCCCCTTTGATCTTGAAAATCTGCTCAGTGTGTGTAGGATGGCTGTGAAGCAGGGACCAAACATTGTGTTCCCTAGGAGTATCTGAAACGCCAATATTATAAGCAAAACACCGTGCTTTCTCAAGGGCATCATATTGTCGCTCAGTGGAGTGAACCCACAATTGGCAAATGATGACACCACTGTAAACACTGCAAACAGAGACTTACTTATGCCTCTATCACCGAGGATTCTCTCTCCACCTTTGGATAAAGCAAAATAGATGCAAACGAGCATACAACCAGCTACCTGAACAAACAGAAAATACCCTAGACATAAATACCCTAGAATGGTAAGAGCTTGGTAATCTAAATCATCATCCACGGCGTTCTCAGCATCACTTTTAACCTCACTAGGGCCCAATTCTGCTGCCATTTTCCCTGATTCATTTATGTCCCAATGGTCTAAATCATCACCAATGATATTCTCAGGATCAGTTATAGCCTTGTTAGGGTTCACTATTGATTCTCTTATCATCTGATCCTTTGCATGGAGATAAGGATCACAGTGTGTTGTAGATCTACCATGATCACTTGTGATCTGGTAATGATGCAGATGAATCATTTGGGTACTATTCATTGAGTGATGATGGTTGAGCCTGAGCCTGAGCCTGAGCCTTGCAAGGAGGAGAGAGCATAAGGATGTGAACACTTCTCCGCCTAGAAGCATGAGTATGATCATCACCACGAGGTGGAAGTGTGAGAGATCTTCCATGGCAACAACTCCAAGGCTGCTGACAGTTGCAGCTGAGACACTAGTAAAAAGTGCATCAACAAAATTCAAGGATCTTTTGGTTTTAGTGGGTGAGAGTCTCAAAGGAATCAAACCCAGTAAAGAAATGGCAGCAAAATACATAACATGGATCCAGTAGGGATCAGATAGTATCGGAGCCACCAAATTGATGACATTTTTCAGATATTTGAATGAAAAACAGCTTTTTGTCCTTGTACCCCGTTTCATCTGTTGTGAAATATTTTGCATCTTTTCTTGACAGAGGGGGTCCAAGTGAATTCAGATGAAAAGAAATCAAGGCATGCCCACGTCTTGGAGAACCAAGTTTCTTCTATATCATATGGCTATAATGGAATGCACATTGCAGAATTCCCAGTGGAGTCCACTTACCTCTTTAGCCATTGAATGTGAATATTCGCATCATTTGTTAGTATATTTTAGTTCTATCTGCACTATGATTGAACGACAAAAGGCATAGGAATACCTTTGATTATCTCTCCACTATCATTGAATGACAAAAGCATAGGAATACCATCAATAGTGCGTGCTATCAACGTCTAGTGCTTATCCTGCATTGATAAAGAGATTCCTCTTTGATAGATGATAGATATCCATATTATAATAGAATTTAATCATCATTCTTATGAACTTTGGAAAAGTTTCTACTAGATTTGGAAGTGCAACAAAAACAAATATCCACCAATGTCAAGATGTAAAACCTGAGCTCTGTATATTTATAGGGGATGAAAAGACTGCATGGAAAATGCAGATGTACAATAGTGTCCAAAGATAATGTATTGTTGCCTCGTGATTTCACCGTGCAAATCATTAGTTAATATCAAAATGTTCTAGCCTTTATGATCATTTTAAAGAAAAAATATTTGGTGCAAATTAAATCGGATAGTTTATTTTTTTCATCTATATCAGTTTATTATTAAATGTTTATAATTTTTATATTATATAGGAATGTAAATATGATTTACTTTTTTAAAAAGATGTATAAATTGGCATGGAAAAAAATTATAATAAATAAAATTAGGTAATAGTAAAGAATGTTTTCTAAGGAAAAGTTTTACGATTCCATCTACTTTATGAACCATCCTTTTCATAGTATAGCCAATGTTAGAGATGAGCTGTGTACAACTAATTTACAACTTAAATTGTGTTTTATGTATTTTATGATGAAACTATTTTAAGATATTTTGAAATAATTACTTTTTCTTTCTTAAAATTTTAATTCTTTTATAATGTAGTTGATAAACTTGTTAATGTGATCAATGTCATTGGCACAACACACCCTTTAGCCCCACATGAAACTCTTTTGATCTAGAGCTATGAACATGGTGAGGTCACAAACAAGGGAACTCATTTCCATTTAACATAGTTGAGGCTCAAAACTGCAAGCACATTGGATTAGCGAAGGCACAAGCTTGCAATCACAATGAGTCAATGAAGGTTTGAACCTAGGTGGGAACAACAACACCAATACTTAACTAACACACTAAGTGGTGAACCCTTTTCTTTCTTAAACATTCATATCAAAGTATTAGAAGTATTATTTTATATTAGAATGTAGCAGACCTATTGATGTAACTTAGAAAATGAAATCCAACCACTAATTCATAGCTATTGTTAGAGCTATTTCTTTGGATTAAAATGTGTATGATTTATTTACATCAATGTTTTAGAGCATACTCCACGATCCATCATCAAGATGAGAGAGTTGTAAGATAAAATTGGATGAATTGTAGACCAAGACATGTTAAAAGGGAAAGGGTGGAGGGAGAAGGGGTTGCACAAAGTTTAAAGATTGTTTAAAAACACAAATCGATTTCCTATTTTTTGGACTAGCTTGAGTTTTATTTTCTACGTTAAAGATGCTTACATCTGCATTGGTGATCTAAGATTGATTGGTCATATTTCGTTGAGGCTTTTCATTGAGGTTTTCAAAGAAGATCTCAGCCAACATAGGTTAGAAAATGGAGGTGTATGTTGAATAAACTACTACATACTTTGATTTGTTGATTCTCTTTAGTAATATTGTTCTTCTTGGTTGTTTGTATTGATATGACATAGGATTTGAGGTTTCAATGGAGCTATGATGATAATTATGTTTGTGGGTCATGTGTTGTTTATTTTTCATTGGTGAACACATGATGATTCCTTAATGTCTTTCTTTTGTTAAGTGTGGAAACTTGGGAGAGATATGGAGATTAGTGTTAGAGTTGTATTGTAGTATAATTTTATATAAGTTTTGTCCATATTTCTAGATGTTGCTCGGAAATGCTTTATGCTGGTTTCGCATCCTATGAGATACTATTTTTTGTTAACATAAGCAATGTTTTGAAAGGGCCCAAAACCTTTTATAAAGAGCTCAGAAGTAGCAACTATGTAAAAATCAAATAGAGAAAATACAAAAGTTATTAGGATAGAACAACAAATTTTAAGCATATCTATAGATAGATCTAGTAGACGTCACTTCTAAAGGCTTAGAGAGTGAAGTAAAACTAAATATAGGAGGCACCCTCTTCGTCAAATGTATAACTATTTAGGATTGGCGCTTCATAAAAAATAAGAGGAACAAACTTAATAGGAATATAAGGTAAAATAATTTTTTTACTAGAAAGTAGTTGGGGAGGTTATAAAAAAAGAGAGAATAAATTCAAATCCTTTGAAATAATAGCTAAATTGTGTAAATAAATATTAGTAAGAAAAATAGTAAGGTGATCAGAAATAACATTCTTCCACTAAGTTAAGGAACACTGTCAACAAACACCAAGGGAAAAATTAGAAGCTAAATGGTCAATAGAAAAGTAGTTTTTAGAATAAAAGGAATACCATCAAAATCGATCATATAATACCAATATATATAATTAACCTAAAGAAAAATTTATTGAATGGAGCTTAGGAAATATCTACTTCAACTAGAATGTAAACATAAGAAGTGTGAGAAAGTTTATTGGATACCAAGTCTGACTACAAGAATCTGCTAATAGTATTACCAATAACCTCATGGATGAAACTACACCAAATATGTAAGGCAAGATAAGGAAATATTATCTAAACTAGAGAAATATTAGTAATTTATTTTAAATGGATAAAATAAGAATACTAGAGATGGATCGAGCGGGGGTGTGAATCCCACATATGACTAATACCAACTAGCATAGCCTGATGTTCATTTTAAGAATCATAGCTGACTATAAAAAACATCTAGTAGAAGGGAAAATATCTCTATTACTCTATAATAAAGGATTTCATTAATTAGATATACAAAAATATAGATCTAGAAGAGAAGGTCAAAATGAGAAATCCTACATACCAAACTCTTGTGAGAAATTTTTTTTTCACAATCTAATGCATATTGAACCAATGAAACCATAGGGGCAATCAAAGCCTAAGGAAGAGGCTCACACTTTAAAAAAGATCCCTTCATCTTATCAAAAGTAATGAGTAAGAATAGGCAAGAATCATGCACTACATGTACAAAGAGGTATGGATAAGAGAGGCTATGTACATAAAGAAACAAAACCCACATCCCCAAACTTTAGAAAAATGATCGATCAATAGTAGTGAACCAAATGGCGAGATTTGCCTACACAAAAGAAAAGTATACAAGGGAAGAACCAATGTTAACTTGACCAAAATATATCATTGCATAAGTAGAGGAGGAAAATCCAGCATGAACAAAGTAAAATTAGGGACTACTTAATGTAAGCCTAACATTGACAAATTGTGAATAGATAGGAGTTGAATTATTTGTGGGAATTTTGAACTTCTAAAAAAAAATTCTTTGTGATGATGTGATGCAGAGGTGATTGGAAAATCCAAAACAAATCAAGTCACTACCGGTTATAAGGTTTTGTTGACAGGTCTTTGTGACCGGGTCCGTCAACAGAGGCAAGTTGTCACCGGGTACCGACCAACTTTGCTTGTAAAGATTATAAGGGGAAATGAGATTCCTCAGGCCTCCAAGCACGTGAGAGCTAGGTATCGACAGTGCAGGGCTCAGTTGGGAAATGTGACTATTTTTTTTGAGGGGGATAGCTGGTTATCTTAACTCGTCTTCTCTGAGGATTCAAATGAGTGGGGTTTCCTGCAAGCGCACATTCATTTCAACAAATAAACTTCAAAAGATATTGTAGATTTAGAAGTGTTTCATCTACCTGTAGTTATACTAAACATTCAAAACATCAGCAATGCTCTAACACAGTACACTAAATACCGAAGAAACATAAATCCATCAACTCATATTTAATCAGTGGCAAAGGAAAGAAGGTCAATAATCTACTTTAAGTATCAGAGCAAAGGACATAGAGAACACAAAGCATAAAATAACATTAACCCAGAAGTCAGAATGCCAACAACATCATTGATAAAACTCCTCCTTCTTCATTAACATATCTCCAGCAAGCACTGGTGCATGATACAATGGTGGCTCCAAGGGAGCATTTAACTCTTGAAAGCTCAAAAACTATGGAGCATTGAGCTCGGCAACTAAGAACTGAGAAAACCAGATTGCTATTAACTATGGATTGCAAAATCATCAATTTTGCCAACCATTGGAATGAGGTTAGACTTATTATTTATACACATTATTTGACCAAAAACTAACCTAACTTATTTTACACTTTACAATATAATACTATTTTCTGGTGGCCAGTACTACCTGCACCACGTTACAAAAGACCTCAAGATGGAGAAGGTCTGACATGTCAGAAGAATAAGACAAGAAAAGAGGAATGGAAGAATCAGCCTTGAGAAGAGAGCTGGGAGGAGAAAGAATAAATATGATCCCCCAGGAATCAAGGCTACATGCCTCATAAATGGGAAAGCGGTGCCCTGTCTTTGATGCACTAGGTGTAACGTTGAAGCGGCGCCTTGGGAAGACCATTTGTCAGAAAACCTCTTGTCGATCTAACGTTCCTTGTTGTAGTTACCTACCTTTTGACAACCTTTATTAACTGCCTTGAGAGTGATCGGTCGGCCTTGGGAACTGGGACACAGGTCACTTAAAGAATACAAAAATGAGGGATCCAAAATTCTAGGATCCGGGAACCTACGTTTTGAAAGAATGAATGAATACAAAAGTACATCTTCTGACAAACATCTCCAGAATCTGGAGGGCTTTATTGTTCCTTATGATTTTTCCCAAGCCTCTAACACTTGGCCTATTCTTTCTTCATCTACATCTTTGATGCTATCCCACTGGCTGTGAACAACCTCCAATGCTTCCTCAATGTCTCTGGCCCTGTTCCAAAATTCATCCACCATCTTGATGGCATCGTGTGATTGGATCATCATCTTAGACAATCTGGATAGCCTACCCTGGTCAAAATCTCTAGCAGGCAAATACAGGGACTTCATCTGCTCATCAAACTTGCTAAGGACATAGTCCTCTGGGGTACATGTGCCGGTGGTGAAGGGATCAACTTGTGATACCCCAGCCACGAATGTTTCAAATAAGCCCAAGGGATATTGGGCTACTACCACCTTCTCTTTCAAGGCCTTAACTAGTTCCTTGCATACCTCACCTCTGAGGACAAGTCTGAGTACTGGGCCTGGAGGGAATTGTATGATTCATCACCCAAAATTCTTGATTCTGTGGCGACTTCTTCACCTATGTTGCGGATCTCTTCCAGCCCGACCTTCCATTTTTCATAATTTGCTAAGTCTTTCTCCCATATAATAGCGGAGCCTTTTGTCTGGTTGAGAAGAGAACTAACTTGGTAAAGATTTGGGAGGGACACCACCAGAAATTGTCTTATAGCGGTTACTTGTTTGGCTGCCCACCCATCTACAGTCTATGCCCTTTTCTTCATAGCGCATAGGGAATCGACATCATCCTATGCAAGCGACAATCCAGAGAAAGGGGTTCCAGGGTGGACCTCAGCCAATGACTGTGTGAGTTCTTGGGTCTTATTGGCCTCATCTATTGGAACATTTTCCTCCACCAAAATATCTTCTAGAGGTGGGTGAGGTCTCTGGCCAAAATTCAACAAGGCGACTGCCGTTACTACCTCACCGAATGTACTCTGGGGTACATGATCACCCGAAGTCACCAAAGGTGTTTGGAGTGTGATGATCGAGGGTATGGTTGATCCCATGAGTCTGGGTTCCCCGATCATCAGTTGCTTGTCTATGTGTTACCTTGGTGTGTTCTCAGTCTCCTGGACTGGTATTCTCTCCTGCTCAGGTTCTATTTGTACTTCTTCCTGGGCCTCTTTCTCTGATGTATCTTTCTCTTCTAGGATTTCTTTCTCTATGGGGCCTATTCTTTGTCCTGAGCTATAATCTCCTCCACTACATGACCTATGCCTTGTTGGAGTTCCATGAGCTCCTCCACCGAGAAAGTATCATCAAAATCATCATGTGGGGGCGAGGAGTCTGAAATATCTTTGAGTTTGAGAGAATCTGAACTGACATCCACCTAGGGCATATTTGGCATACTGGGACTGGTAGCCGTGCTTGGTGTAGGGGTCACCTTGTTCTTCTTCTTTCTTATTGGTGGAGCCCCGATGTCTAGAATACTAGTAGATTCTGCCTCAGCGGAAGTCTGTCAACTCATCATGGATTCCAATGATGGGGATCCCGCCGGGTGAGCAGATGCTACTGGAGCTACAAGGAGTCTGGAGGATACCTACATACTTAGTTGTTGGCTGGTTAGCTTTTCTGACTCCATTTGTTGATGTAGATGAGCCATCAGAAGGGTGGGAACCTTTGGAGATGCCTTGGGAACCGGGGCACCCTCTTTCTCTTTCCCTTTGTTTGTGCTTGGTTCAGCAGACATGAAAGATGAGGAAGGTCTAGTGCTAGCTGAAGAGGGAATGGCCTTTTTGATCATTGGTTTCTTTCGGGTGCTCTTTGGGCACACCTGGGAATAATACTAGTGGCTTGCCTCTATAATGGGGTGGCATACCCCTTCGATTGTCAGGTCCTTAGGGGTGGCCCAGTTCACTAGAGGAAGGTCTAATTTTTCCAACCCCTGTTCTTTATACACTGGATTCTCCAGTGGCCCGTCATCCTTAAAGCCTTTCTGAAAATTCTAAAGGTCCAGTGCTTTCATGAGCCCTTTGCTCATTCGTGAGTGTTGTTGGGCCTGGAGATCAAAATTGTCTTGGCAGTCCACCCAAAATTCTTCTATATCCACTTCATACAGTGGGGATGCCCTGGGAAGTGCTGTGAAAATCTTGTCGATGGGATCATAGTTCTTTCAGGCATGGTGGAATTCCACCAACCCCAGGTTCTTCAGTTCACTATCTGCCTCCCAGGCTACGGCGAGGTTGTATGTATAATTCCCACATGAAAAAGCGAATGGGACATTGATGACCTTCTTCAATGTGAAGAAGGCATGCAGATACATCATCTACCAACAAAATTCCAAAAGAATAATTCTATCCTCGCAATACCGGGGAAGAAGATGGGGCTTCCCGTTGAAGTCTGTCACCTGAATGTAGGTGTGATGCTAGAATTGAATGAAATAGCGGCCATAGGAGCTGACCAGAGTCATCACTGCTTGTGACAGTCAGTACCTGGAATCCCAAGTAAGTGTTAGAATATTGTGGTAAATGTAGTATCATTTACCCAGCAGAAATTTGAGAAAATAAGTTCCCATTGCACTTTGGGATAATGATCCCATGGTGTCATTTGGACCGGGCCATTTCCAAGATCTCCGACTGTTCCCAAACCTAGAAAAGTCAGTCTTTGTTGTGCTAGTGCCCATAGCACGTATGACATCATATAAAACTTGGAACTTTGGACAACGGTCTTCAGTTGCTTGTCCACATGACTGGATATGAGGGCCGCCCAATTGAAAGTCTGACTGTGAGTGGTGATGTAGTAAAAAAAGTAATACATCCATGCCGAGAAATCCTAGGCATGGGGTAATCTGAAGATCTTACATAGAAACATAATGCCCACCTCAATGGGCTCCTTGAATTCCCCGCGAGGAATCTCCAACTTCATCCTCTTGTAATCCCTCTTTGGGACTTTTAGCCAAAGGTTGTTGATATGTTGCCAGGAAATAAAATCAGCACCCTCAAATTCCTGCACTGTCTAGAGCCAATTCCGGATGACGGATCCTTTGAATTATGGGATCCCTAGCCCTGAGGCAAAAGTTGTTGTGCCCAAAGTGATGATGGTTGCTAGATACTGTAGTGGCTAGGGATCTGGAAGCAAAATGGTCTGAGTCAGAGCATTATACAATGTTTCTAGCTGGAGTATTAACTTCGGTGACTAAACCGAACAAGGGAAGTTTGTTGCTTTGATAATTCCAAAGGAAGCAATCTGGGTGGCCAGGTTGTCTCCAGTGTCCTTCAACCTATAAATGGCTTGAATTAAGCCTTGCACTTCTGCCCAAGATCCGGGCCCTGTGTCTGTTACCTCTTGAACCTTGGATTCTATCTTTGACCCCACAATGGCCCCATCCTTGAGGTATTTGGAGATTAAGGGAAGCTTTTCTAATAACCTTTCAGCCTTAGTTTTGGTGGCCACTCAGGTAGATGTGGTAGGCAGCTCCAAACTGGAAGGAGGGGTGATCACTTCAAACATCTTCGATCGATTTATCCAGAACCTGCAAGACCGGAGAACCATTAGAACATGATATAAAAGAATATTAGAATTCTGGGGAAATTGTCACCACCATGCACCTTTTCAACAAATATTAGCATATATCAAATAAAGTCCCAAAATACTTGTAATGAACATGAATAAAACTCTAGGGGAATCAAACCAATGACAAGGGGAAACACGGGACAAGGGATTGCTTGAGACTTGGGACCGAGATAATCTAGCCATTGCCATATCGATGTGACCAGTAAGAAATCTGTATTTGGCTGACGTGGGTTGGCACATGGTCAGATGGTAGGTGATATAAAGGCATTAATGGTGGCAAGTGGGCAGACATGGGGAAAAACAAATGCCAGATGGGACATAGTTTGAATGCCCGCTCGTGGGAAATTAATCCTGCCATTAAGGTGATGAGATGAAGGAGAGAGAAAGCCACCATGGCTCAAACCAGTGAGGTGCTGAGTTCAAACCATGGTGACTCCATCTCGACGAGCTTGGCCTCATGGGATGAGAAGGCATGACAAAGCACGAGGAACTCACGAGCTCGAAAGGATATATAGGGTTTATACATAAAATACAGAGATGAAACATATACACTCAAGATATACAAAAAATATATAGCATTTACAGGTTTACAACTATAAATACGTATACATGACCTAAACTAGGAATATACACAATAAAAACACAAGTTTACAGCTGCACAAAAGGTAGACAACCTTCTCGCAGAGCCAACCCACCAACGGGAGGCGAACCAGAAACAAAAAACAAGAGACGGAAACCAGAAAATGAACGAAGACCAAAAGGAAGAAAAGAGAACCTGGAAATGACAAGAAACAACAAGAAACTAGAGAACCTTCCTGGGAACCCGAAGAGGAGCAGGGAAAGAGCACACCAGGGGAATGCCTACAACAAGCTCTACCTTCAACTGATCGTGAATAGGTACCTTGAATCATCGAATGATAACCCACTAAGCATAAAGTAATTACAACTTAATCACAATTTGGTCACCTAAGAATCACTCTGAATGTACAAGTGTTTTAATCATGGTAACTGTAAAAGTGACATGTAGTTTCTATTTATACCCAAGGTAAGGGAAAGTTACCCTTCTTCCCCATGAACTTCGGATCAAGAAAATGTTCAGACTCTGGGCCTAGGGATTTCGCGCGAACATACCTCCTTACAAGAAGAAGACATCGTGGTGGAGAATCCCAAAGTCTGGAATCCAGCTCTGGAAAGAACAAGCAACTCTGGGACCGTGCTCAGAGACACAAAAGAAAAAAGAAAACAACCCTCATGGGAGGAAAAACCTGAAGAAGAAAAAAACAAAACAAAGAAGGCAGAAAACAAGGCAAGAGCCAAAGTGAAAAAAGGGGACCCAACATTTTGCACACAAAATGTAGGGATAGGTATGCAGGGCATAATAGGTTTCATCATCTTATGACACAAGGATACATTCAACTAACATGGATCCAAACTAGGCTTAAGACCCCAAATCACCTTCTTTCCAAAACATGACAAAACCTTTTCAAGGGTGGAAGTATGTGTTTCAAGGAGTTCTCAACCTCCACTAGCCCCCACTTGTTCATCAAAAACCTAGTCACAAACCCAACTCAACCTTTGGTATCATTTGTCCATGTGAGACCATCTCATAAAACCTTTGCAATAAGAGAGTTATGAATCATCCACAATACAAAATGACTTTCATACACACAATAGGAAGTTTTCTTACACCAAAGGACTGAAAAAACATCAGGACAACCCTTAAATTGAACCCATCACCTTCTTTCACACTACTTTCTTTGTACATGAACCCCAATCCTTGTAGCCCTATTTAGTAAGTATTGTAACCATAATTATCCGATTCTTGACCGTGGATACAACAAATTACTATTCTAAATAGCCTTTTAGAAAATAAAAAATATATGTCAGAATCAATGTGCGGTCTTTTTGACACTCAGACAAATTAACCTATTCACAGTGACCTAATGGGGCAATTAGGCCTCAGTCTCAAAGAAACTACTCTTCAAACTGAAAACCCAACACAACCACTACATGGAAAACTTCAAATTCACTCCCAAAACTAATAATCTGCCATTTTCTAGTGCCTAAACCTCTCAAAATTACCACTGCAACTCAACTTTCATCCAAACCTTCACAACCTGGTCTGCTATATAGAGATGTCAGACCCTCAAAATGCTTCATTTTCCATGGCCACCATGTGGGACGACTTCAAAACCTTTAAGATCCTAAATCTAATAATATACCCTAACATTTGACGAAGAATAAAAAAAATTCAACTGTGGAATGTTGAGTTAAGGCCATAATTGTGACCAAACCCTAACTAGATAGGGTTTTAGACCAGTTTACACTTGAAAATTGCTATAACTTCTTCAAACCTCAATAGATGTGCATAAAACCAAATCCAAATTTCATTAATCTATCCACACATGCATAATTTAGATCATTACCAATCCGTACAATGATTGTTTACAGGATAACTATGGAATTCAATAAAAACATAGTAATTCTTATTGATAGCCTTCAATTAAAAAAAAATCAAGAATGAATCACCCCAAAGAGGCATAAATAAATAAATAAAAAATCCCCAACCATTTACAACCACTTTTTGAAACAATTGACGATTGGTATAAAAAGTTGCCAAATGTTGCAAAAAGTTACAAAAGTCTCTCGGGAAACTTTTGCACATTTTGCAATCTAACTATAAAATGACCTCATCTTCTCCAATAACTTTTCCAACATGCAAATTATGGGTTAAAAACATTTTTTTGTCCAATTATACCTAATTTACATTCATTTGGAGTCTTTGACCTATTTTGACTAATAAGGTCCTAGATGAACACAAGTAGACAACTTGGCACTAGGCCTTACAAAGTGACTTAGAAAGTTTACAATATGGTCCATGGGACCTTATTACAATCAAGAATAACCAAAAAAAATGGAAATACATGATATTTCTCTTGGACCAATGGGTGTTCCCTCACCATACTCCCAAGGAAGAATAAATCTCAAGTCCCTCATGAGATGAGGTCTTCAACTGAGGTTCCATGCTTTTTGATGTCATTCTTAGTCATCCAAGTGGAATATTCTTTAGGAAGATCCTTCTATTTTACCAAGTACTCCTTGTATGTCTTCTTTTTTATCTTGAATGCACTCAAGCCTCAAAGGCTGGCTAGGTGGAAATGCTTTGACCCAATACTCCTCCTCCTCTTCTATTGTACCTACATAAAAACATGCAACCACAAAACCTTTATATGGAAATTGATAAAATACATTAAAGATAGGAGATATGGCTACCCCAGGGGGTAATTCAATTTCATGGGCATTTTGCCCAATTTTTTGAACTATCTTATAGGGTCCTATCTTATTCATCATAAATTTGGTGTGTTGGCCTTTTGTTAGTCTCTCTTTATTCATATGAGCCAACACCAAATCACCCACTTTAAATTTCACATCTCTTTTCTTTTCATCTTCCCTTTCCTTGTACTTTTCTACACTTTTTTGAAGAGTTTCTCTTACCTACTGATGGATATCCCTCATGGATATAACAAAGTCTTCCCTTTGAGAACTTATTCTATCAAAACCTTGTAGGTTCCTTAATTCATAGATTCCTTTAGGATACATCCCATATAACACCTCAAAATGAATCCTACCAATGCTCTTATTTGTTGTCATTATAGGCATATTCTATCCAAGAAAAAACAATATCGCAAGCTCACCCATGCTCCTTTTTCAAACACATTAGAAGGCTCCCTAGTAACATGTTAACCACCTTAGTTTGAATATATATTTTTGGATGGTATGCAGAACTAAAAGACAATTTTATTCCCAACTTTTTCCATAAGGTCCTCTAGAAGTGACCTACAAAATTTGAGTCCCTATCTGAGTCAATGTTCAAAGGAAACACATGTATTCATAAAATTTCCTTGATGAATATACTTGCAATGTGAATGCATCATTTGTGCACTTGGAATTAAGAAAGTGTAAAATCTTTTGAATTTGACCACAACCACAAAAATACCATCATAACCTCTCTGTGTTCTTGGTATTCCTAACACAAAGTCCATGCTCACACTCTCCCATGGTCATCTTATAATTGGAAGGGGTTGATAAATTCCTACATTAGATGATGTTCATTTAGCCCTCTAACATATAATACATCCTTCTAAAACCTTTCTGACATCCATATGTATTTTAGGCTAGTAGTAGGACCTCTTAACCTAATCTAAGCTCTTATCAAGACAAAATTTTCCTCCTAGAATTCCAATGGATTTATCCTTTATTATGTTCTCCCTCATTGAACATTTGGGAACACAAAATTGAATCCCCTTAAGAAGTAATCCATTCTACGGAAAAAGTTTAGAGTATTAACTGTGACAATTATCTAAAAATTAGCTACAAACCTCATAAATCCCTTTCAATTCTGCATCATCCTTATACATATCCTTAAGGGCATCAATCCCCATACTTTGAAGTTGCACTTCTTGCACTACAAGTTTCCTCTTGCTAAGGGCACCTGCCATGTTTTTGGCTTTTCCTTTCTTATTTTTTATGGTGAAGGTTTAGGCTTGTAGATACTCCACCCATTTCATGTTCCTGTGACTAAGTTTGTCCTTCCCATTCCAAAAAATTAAAGGATGGTTATTAGTATAAATGAAAAATTCTCTAGGTAACAAATAGTGCCTCCATATTGTTTAGTGCTTTGATGATAGCATAAAACTCTAATTCATATGAGGTGTACTTCCTCTTTGCCTCATTAAGATTTCCATTGAGAAATGCAATAGTACTACCCTCTTGGCTTAAAACTACACCTATATCATGATTACTAGAATCACATTCAATAGTAAAAATCTTATTAAAATCATGGAGCTCACAAGTATGGGCTGTTGTGCTACCCTTTTCTTTAGATATTCAAACCATTTATCTAATTTATCTGTCTAAGAAAACTTACATTTATTACCTCCTTTGATGGTGTCTATCATAGGTGCACAAGTGTGGCTAAAGTTCTTTATGAACTTCCTATATAGGTTGGAAAATCCATAAAAACTCCTAACATCACCAACTGACCTTTGGGTTGGCCAATTAAGAATGGAATCCACCTTGGAAGGGTCCATATTCAAACTCTTGTTTGAGATAACAAAGCCAAAGTATACAAGCTCCTCCTTCATGGAGTCACATTTCTCCAAGTTGATCATCATTTTCTCTACCTGCATCCTCAAGACCATGTCTAATCATTCAAATCATCTTCCTTAGACCTTCTTAACACAAGGATATCATCCAAATAAACCACAACAAACTTTCCTATAAATAGCTTCAATACCTCATTCATTAGGCACATAAAAGTGCTAGGTGCATAGGATAGCTCAAAGGGCATCACCAACCACTCATAGAGGCCTTCATTGGTCTTACAAGATGTATTCCACTCATCCCCCTCTTTAATACTTATTTGGTGATATCCACTTTTGAGATCAATTTTTGAAAAGTAACAAGCTCCTCCCAAGCAATCCAATAGATCCTCCATTCTTGGCATTGTAAATTTGTACTTGATTGTTATCCTATTAATTTACCTTGGATCGATACAAAGTCTCCATTTACTATCTTTATTGGGTGCTAGTACATTTGGTACGTCACATGGGCTCATACTCTTCCTTACCAAGCCCCTTTACAATAATTCTTGCACTTTCCTTGCAATTTCCTCATTTTGAGAGGTTGACATTTTATATGTAGCTTTTTAAGGTAGTGTGGCACTTGGTATGAGGTCTATGTGGTGACTTATGTCTTTGATTGGAGCTAGGTAATTAGGTATCTCTTCAACTATTATGCCCTTGTACGTCTCTAACAAACTCTTCACCTCGTTGGGAATGTCCTTCTCTTTACTCGTTAACAGATTAGACTCATCCTTTGGCTTTAAAACCTAAGCCCCTAGGAACTATTTATCCCCTATCATCATAATTCTAGGCCCTTCATGACTAGGCTTACCCCTTTCTAGGACTGGTGATAGGTTATTGGTTACCCCATCTTTTTGAATTGCATAGGTGTTACTTTCCCCATCATGTTTTTCTTTTATGTCAAATTTCCAATTCCTCCCTATAAGAAGGTGGCATGCAGCCATAGGGATTACATCATATATTATTTTTTTTTTATAGGCTCCTATATTGAATTCTACCCATGACTATTCATCTACCAACACTTGATATCGCTTGTTTAGCCATGAAACTTTGTAAGGGTTAGAATGGGGAATTATTTTTTATTTTAACTTTTCTACCATTTCTAAGGATACAAGATTATCAGTAGAACCTGAATCAACTCACTTTTCATACTTTAACTTGTACCTTGCAGTTAATTCTAAAAAGTGCCTTTCTTTGGGGTGGATCCTTGGTGACAAGAACTTTGAGTAGTGTCCTTCTAAACATCAAAGTTTCTCCAACCTCTGATGTAACATTCACCATGAGAGAGGTTACAATTTTTTCATCCTCCTTCTCTAGATGTTTTCTCCTCTCTCCTCCATAAGAGATTTGTTTTATCTTCTCAAGGTATTTGTTAGCAAAATGTTCCACTTGGTTTCAATTAAAACACCTTCCAGTGAAAGTTTTTGGTCCCCTTCCTAGACCTCCAAACCTTCCTCTCTCATTTGGCGTTCTTCCTCTAATACTTCCTCTAAAACTTGAGTCCCCACTTTTCTCATCATTTCTAGACTCTCCTTGAGTACTTTGGGACTGGTTCCTACCCTCAAAACTATCTCTACCTCTGAAGCTCCTTCCTCTTCATGTACTATGCTGGTCATTCTTCCTTCTTAATTTCTCCTCTTCCCTTAGGACCACTTGAAAGAACTCATAAACTATCTTTAGGGTCATGAGGATAATTTCATCTTATTTGTTAAACTTTGTCCCATTAGGGTATCTAGCAACCTTCTCCCTATCATTTTCCATGTGTCCATGTATCTAATGGTGAGTTTGTTTAACTCCTCAGTATAAGAGGCCACATCCATATATATTTGTTTTAAATACTATAATGTTTTGTATACTTGGATCTCATGGTCTAGTGGTAGGAGATGACTCTTAATCCTGCTTACTATTCTTTCCCATGAGTTTCTCATGGATCTACCTATCATCACCGTTTCTCCTTGGGTTTAGTTCCACCAATTCAGGGAAGAACCTTCAACTTTTTCTTTGAAAATTTCACCTTCTTCCCTTCAAGTGTCTCTTTGTACCCAAAATAGTTGTTCAAGGCATCAATTCATTCCATCACATCCTCAGGTTCCATCTCACCTCTATAAAATGGGATGTCCATATATGCCTCGGAAGGCTCCTTGCTTATTGAATTTAAGGCTTTCAACAACCTTCATTCCTTAGGAGCTACCTCTCCTTCTTACTTCTCCTCTTGAGGGGTTCCACATTCTCCCTCTTCATATTCATCTTCATCTTCATCGAAGTCATCTTCTTCTCATCCTCATCTTATTTCCTTCATTTTCACTTTCTCTTTCTCAGCCTCCATGGCCCCCAAACTAGGGTTAAGATGCCAAATTTCCTTCTTTCCGAAACATGACACAAAACATTTTAAAGGGTGGAAGAATTTATTTTAAGGAGTTCTTAAGCTCTACTTACACCTACTTGTTCATCAATAGGCTTAGCAAAAACCCAACTCAAACTTTTGTACCATTTGTCCATGTAAGACCATCTCACCAAACTCTTGCAACAAGAGAGTTATGAAGAATCCACACTACAAAGAACTTGCAGACACATAATAGGAATTTTATTCTCACCAAAGGAAGAAAACAAGATTAGGAAAACTGTTGAACCAAACCCATCACTTTCTTTCACACCACTTTATTTTTACATGCACTCCAATACTTGTAGCCCTATTAAGTGGGTATTTTGACAATAATTCTGAGTGTTGACCATGGACACAAAAAAGTACCGTTCCATATACCCTTTTGGAAAATACAATATATATGTTAGAATTAATTTGGGTTCTTTTGGACAGTCTCTCTCTCTCTCTCTCTCTCTCTCTCTCTCTCTCTCTCTCTCTCTCTCCTATTGGAATCTGATGAAAATGATCATATCCTAGATCATTTGAAGAAATTTGTAGTTCTCATTACTGGAAAGAGTTCTATTTCATAGGTTAGATCAATTATACCGATGATGAAGGTGATTGTACATGAATTTCTCTATGTATCTAGTATATCGGTGATAACACATTTAGTCATGGTAAATTCGGTGTGCGGTGATAATCTGAAAGATTCAAATGATGCAATCATGTAGAGAGTATCTAAAGAGACATGATTACCTACATCTATGATTGCATAACCAGATTCAATGTACATGCAGAGATTTAAGGAAACACCAGTAATATCAGTAAGAATAGTGAACAATAAAACCAGTTTAGTCAATTGGATAAATCGATTCAACAGTGAAGTCAAAGTCAAAGACCAGTCAGTTTAAGTGTTGAATAGTTCAGAGCCAAGTTTGAGGAGTTCAATTTCCTATGTTGGAGTTATCGCTTATGAATTTTGATTAGGATTTGGAGGCTGACAATGGGTAACACATTTTAGGGTTATTCCACCAACCTAAATGTGGTTATAAGAGATGAAATTGAGTTGATTTTTTTAGTAGTTATTGATGTGATGGTTGTAGTGATTTTAGTGGATTTTTTTATGAATAGAATAGTGATTTGAGCAGTGTTGAAGTGTATCTATCAAGCAGAGTGTGCTACTTTCTGATCATTTAATTTGAGTCTATTCTCAAGGAAAGCCCTAACCGAATTGTGATCCAAATCCTCTAACAAGGTTACTCTTAACAAGGTAAGAATGATCCTAACAGGTCTGAAGACTAAATCCTCTAATAGGGTGAATCTCAGAAGAATTTTCAAATCCCTTAACATGGTAGTCCCTAATAGGACTTTTGTAGTTGCTTCTAACTAGGATAAAGATACTGATAACTAGGTATACCCTTAGTAGTGTGTTGTAATGATCCTAACAAGGGAAGACTTATTACTGCACTAGTGAAATTTGTGGGTGATAATTCCCCTTATGGTTTTTGTCTCTAACAAGGGTTTCCATGATAAAATATTGGTTTCATTGTGTTGATTTAATAGATGTATGATTTGTTATACCTTTATGTTATATTTAGCTTTGCATGTTGGTTACTTTGGAAGTTGATGAAAATATTTTGTAGATTTGTGGTTACAGTACTTCACTCCCCCTCTTCATGCCTTATAACATTAACAATTGGTATTAGAGCCAAGATTCCCTGAAAAAGGTGAACAACTTGGGAAGAATCCTTAGGGAAGATATGGAGAGTTTAAAAATATCAAAGGAAACTTGAAGATGCAGAAGACTTCATTGACCAGTTGAAGGAGAAAATCAAGCAATCAATAGCTAAGAGGTCTGAGCTTGTTCAACAATTATTTGAGAGACAAGATCTCACTGATTAGCCATATGAAGAAAGTGGGTATGAGGAACCATAGGCTTCCTTAGAAGCTTCAAACCAGGGGAATAATAAATTGCATGAACACAAGAAGAATCTAAAGAGAAAATTAGAATCCTTGTCAACTAGGATGGGGGAAGAAATGCAAGTAAGGAAGGATATATAAGAAGTAAGGAAATTTGGAGAGGAAACCCAAAAAGCTAAAGTAGATGAGCTTTTTAAATCTGATCACAAATTTGGCACATTGCATGAACACCTATATGATATAAATGAAGAAAAACAAGAATCCCTAAGAATGAATGATAATTTTAGAAAATAAAATGAGCAACTGAAAGGTGAGTTGAAGGCTGCAAATGATCTACTCAATAAATTCAATGAGAGTACTATAAAACTTGATGAACAACTCAAAATCAGAGAATGGATGGAGCAAAGCATGGTCTTTGATACATTAGTTATGAAGTTGGTGAATCCTCTGGAACCAAGAAGGACATGAAAGATGAGAAAACCTCAAAAATGGTAACCTTAAGGAGTCCTGGTAAGAAACCTTACAAATTGATCTACTCTAAATGTCATAAGGTTGGACATGCTGCTAATGTTTGGAAGATAAATGTCAAATCTAGTATTCCAAGTATTAGATCTAATGCTAGACCAAGTACTTTTCATGGTTATTGTTAAAATTGTAACAAATATGGTCATAGAGATCAAGAGTGCAGGACAAGGATGAACAATCAATGGTCACAAATCAATTGATCAAGTCCTTATTAGAATATGAACTAGTGGAATGTTACATTTTCACATTGTCATAACTATGGACACACAATGATCAAATTTTGATTGAGGAAAAATAGAGGCAATGATCAACCTTGGAGATCAAAAATTATGGAATGTTTTCATTTTCAAAAGATATGACACATTGCAAGGTTTAATAGAGAAATTAAAGATAATGTGAACCATATGGTTAATCAGTCAGACAAGAAAAAGGAAAAAAAAAAGGTTGTGAATGTTGAAGAGACAAGGAATCAAATGAGGAAGATTTGGACAAATAAGAGTGAATACAAACCATCTAAAGATACCACATATTCACCAGGTATGGAGGATTCTTCATCTAACTAAGTCATCATTGACTTAGGGGGAGTAAGAATTGTTGAACCTATTGAAGACCCCCTAGATTCATGTTTAGTAAGTTCTTTTTGCATGTTTAGATGCATATGGTTGTTATGATTTATGGTATGAAGTTTTTGTTTAACCACATGAAGAATTGGGTGACCAATAACAAGATTTTATAAGGTATATGATGTTTTCTTAGCAACCGATGATGCAATTAATGTTGTAGATAAAAAGGTGATTTTTAGGTCTTATTATGTACCTATGCACTCAAAGAGAAGACACACATAAGCATAAGTGGATATTGAACAATTTTATAGAATTCAAGGTGATTGTGATGGTTCCTAAAAAGGGTTTATGCCACTAAGGCTGTTAGTACACTCTTTATGAGATTCTATAGAGCTTCCAACTCCAATGATTAAACTTTTTAAGAGGATTGGACCAACTAACAAGGATACTGAGCTATCCCTCTACACAATAGGCTCTACAAAACCAAGGGGGGATTCCCTTAATGCCTTCAAATACACAAAATAAAACTCATAACTAGCATTAACATAAATCAGAAAGCTAGCGAAAGGCTCAACTGTAAAAAGAGAATAATAAGTAGGGGCTAACTACTTATTGATCCTCAATTGTTATGGAGCATGAGATTGGACAAGTTAATAAAATGAAATAGAAGGGAGAATTCTACTAGAATGGCTCATTCTATAGTTATCATCAACCTCAATGGAGCATAAAATAACCAGACTATAACCAACAATCTTAAACATAACATGGAGATACTAGATAGTGGTTAACTATTCATTGAATGTCAACCTACATGGATCATGAGATTATTGTGAGGTAATAACAAATGTAATAAAAAGTAAATATATTGTTAATTTAATTGTTTGTTTCAGTAAGAAACAACATGATTATGCAATAACACTAGACTTGTAAAATCCACAATAGCTAGGATCAATATCTTGTTCCATTGGCTAACAGTCGTCGGAAGTTTTACTATCTTATAATAGAGTTTTATCTATATCATATGATCTAACAATATTATCGTACAATATTATTTAGCAACAATCCTAATCCATCCTACTTATTGAAATCCATGTACAACCCCAACGAATCTCCAACTTCTATCAAGAATTTAATAGAAGATAAATGACCTTCTATCAAGTATTTAATTGATCCCTTAGATCAAAGAATGAAAGAGAATTACATATCAACAAGACACTAAATGAGAATAACCCTTTGTTTTATTCCATTTAAAATGTGACTCATTTTTCACACTGGAGAGATCTGAATCAAAAATATATTTCGACACAACCTGTGCTATCTCTGCCATACAATATTAATAAAACCTACAGACTCAAGAACCTATAAAATATTTGACACAAATTCTCATTTATATTGCTCCATGAAAAGAGATTACAATTCTTCTCATTCTCAGCTAATCTTACTACTCGAACCCCTATCATGGGTTAAAACCCTAGTGGTTCACAAAGACAAATCCTTGGGTGGAAACCCTAGCGATCCACCAAAATAGAACATAATAGGAATAGGAACAAGAATCCCTATCTAGAGTGGAAACCCTAAAGGTTCACCAAAGCAGAACACAACAAGAAAAATAAACTTGGAACCAAAAAGGAACCCTTCCTAAGTGATCTTGAAAATTCTCTTATAGAACAAGGATGCAACAAGATATCAATAACTTTAGGGAAAAAAACTTCTCAACAACCAAAACTCAGGAAGAGCACCACCAGCAAACAAAATTCAAGAGAGTTGACACAAAGCCAACTAGGTCTGAAAATATTTGTAGCGTAGATAAAAACAAGATTTGATATGAAATTGATTCATCTTTCTCATGTACTACACTTTGTCTTATCAGCTCATCATCAACACCATCTAATCATGGCCAAAATTTGATCCTTAACTAATTCAATCTTATATCTGAGCTTGGCTGCCTCCAAAAGATTTGAAATTTATAAGGCCTATGACCATTTTATACTAATTGAGCCACCACCTTTATGAAACTTGACTTGCATCAACATGGAAAATTAGATCCCTTGGTGATGAGTCAATAGCCCTATTAATTATGTCCACCTCACATGCAAAACATCAGTAACAAATCTAGTTATCCTTTTTAAAATTGATTTGAAATTTGACCATTGATCCATACCACTGCTGGTGCATCTGGACACATGGGGACATCTCACAAAATCTCTAACCTTTTAGCTTCCCCTCATTTGTACCCATGAGCCCATGACTAGCCGATTGACCAAAACAAACAGACACATGGAAAATAATCACTATCTCTCAGCCTGAAAGACTATTCCCCACAACAACTTGCAACCTACAGATAACCCACTAGTATAACGCAACATGGAAACACCTCGAGTAAAAACAACCACCTAACAATACATATATAAGTTGAGGCTCAAAGTTAATCGAAGAACATCCAAATTGGTCACTAGGACCCACCTATCCTATGCATTGGATAAAATATATGATCAAACAACTTAAGCAAGAAAAAATGAAGGCCAAAAATTACTCGAGAGTAATCAACTGTCGGGACCCAGCAGGATGTTGAGTAAAATACATCATTGAAAAACTACAGCAAAGTACATTCGGTGACAAAATTTATTTGACAGGTTGAAATTATCCAACCTTAGACACGTGGCACATTATTGCCAACTTTCAAGCCAAGAGAATATTCAATTCGACCTCAAGATTTGTGAGTGCAGTCAATTTGCAATTATCTACCTAGGTACATGGCACCATCTTGCTAATTCTCCAACACTGGGAGAATACTCTATTTTATCTCACGAGCTTGCAAGCACCATTAATTTTCAATTCTCGACCTGGGTACATGGCACCATTTCATGAATTCGCTAGCATCTTGTCTGACCTTCAACTGTCACGAGCTTGTGACTAACCACTACATGGAAATCACTTGCTAACTCACCAACATCATTATTGGCTGTCACAAACCCTCACAACCTTGGGACCACTAACCTCAAGCTGTTAGTCACTAACTCATGACCTAAAATGTTTTACCTCCTTAACCATTGTGAACTCACAAAAAAACCACTACTGAGATCACCAACATTTTTTGTTATATTCCTTGACTGTCGAGAGCTTGGGACTACACACTCTTGAGCTAGTAGCCTAAAATTGCTAAACACTACTCAAACCACCAACCTTGTGACATACTGCACTCTCCAGCTCTCAGTTTTGTTTATTGACTGCCCATTTACTTCACGAGTTCATGAAAAAATTACAACTGTCACCATCTAGTTTTTCGGGCCCTCAAAATACTAGAAGCTACCACTAAACTATTCACCATCATCCTTGAGACTTTGGCCAAAAGGCGCTTTCCTTTTTGGCACTTCATATGTGTGCAATTTTGAGTAAAAATAAGAAGGAACCCTGCGACATGGCCAATGTGGGATAAACCCAACTAAGAAATCTTTTCCATGTTATGATCAATGGTGAAGACTAGCATTGTACATGCAAATGACATTTTCTTGCAACTCTTCCCGCAGATCTTCTACCCAAAAAGATGAGAGCATGCGATCACTAGGCACATCAGTTCCCGTGGCCAACCTACCTTGTTATAATTCAAATAAGGAAACCTCAAATTCCTTCAAAATTTGCAAGTGCCACCAGTGGCTCCATCTGGGGATCTATGCCTCTTGCAAGCATAGAAAGATCAAAAAACCTATGGTTAAGTAGACCACATTGAAAAAACCAAAAAGAAGTTATCTAGACTAGATAACTCAACTAAAAAAGGAAATACTCTAACTATGTACAAAAAAATTACTCCACTGGCTAGCCAAATCAACTTATCTCTGCCCTTCTTTACTATTATGATTTGAAGAAATCAAGCCATGTTTGATAGCCCAAGGCCACCACCAAATTTATACCTCATCCTACCTCTGTACTTCATTAAATAGATAAGTCTCTTGTATTAGGTCAAGAGGAGGAGGTACACCAAAATAACTTTGGTGCCTTCAAATTCTACTCTTGCCTCCCTTCTCTGAACATAACTCAGACTCAACCTTTGATATTACCTCACTTGGAAGTGTTGAAATCACTTAATAGGGAAACATTCTTTACCACTGATTTTCATGGAAAAAAAATTGACTCATGAAAAAAATAATACCTGGAGTGTTGTAGGAGCTACAAATACTGATAGATTTGAATTTTCCTTCACATGTGCATTAAATTTTTTGGTAGATTCACCACCTCTTTGTAGAAGATATATAGTTTGAACAACTAAGACCTCTTCCCAACTCAAACTAGCAACATCACAACACACCCCATATCCAACAACATGACCTCATAAGGATTCCTTCGTTGACCAGGTACTTCATCATAAGAGCTCAAATTTGTTTCCTCTCTACTAAAATTCCACATGTAATGTTTACAAATAATGGACACTGGTGCAAAATATAGATCTCAAAGTCACCAATCCTAACATGTGAGATAATATGAAACAACTTTGAAACATGGACAAATCTCGATAAGGATTACATTGAAAGATAGAAATAAATTCTCAAGAAAAATTTATGAGAATTGAATCACATGACAAGGAGATGGAACAATTCATAACAAAAAACATGATTCTATATACCAACATGGCCTATGATTAATTCAACAAAACAAGGATAAACTCACTTAAACTTTGTTGAAAAATTATACCAGATTCTTAGTCTTGTTGGAAACTCAGATAGGCTACCACAAAATAGGTTTAAATGATTTTCAGATAGGTTACACCAAATTTTCCAAGATAGGCTCAATATATTTTTCACATGTCTCCCCATTAGAGTCATCATCTTGTTGGTTCCTGAAAAGGGTTTATGCCACTAAGGCTACCAATACACTCTTCATCAGATTTTATAGAGTTGCCAACTCCAATGATTAAACTTCTTAAGAGGACTGGACCAACTAACAAGGATATTGAACTATCCCTCTACACTTTAGGATCTGCAAAACCAAGGGGAAAATTCCCTTAATGCCTTCAAATACAAAAAAATAAAATTCATAACTGGCATAAACATAAAGTGGAAATCTCATGAAAGGCTCAATAGTAACAAGAGAATACTAAGTAGGGTCTAACTACTTATTGATCCTTAATTGTTATGGAGCATGAGATGGGACAGGTTAATAAAATGAAACATAAGGGGGAATTCTACTAGAATGGCCCATTCTACACTAATCCTCAACATGCATGGAGCATGAAATAAACACACCACAACTGACAATCTCAAACATAACAGGGAGATACTAGATAGTGGTGCATTGAATGCCAACCTGTGTAGATCATGAGATTACAACAAGGTAACAACAAATGTACTGAAAAGTAAATATATTCTTGATTTAATCATTTGTTTTAGTAAGAAAAAATATGAGTCTACAACAAAAAAAAACCTGTAAAATCCGCAATAGCTAGAATTAGTGCCTTGTCCCATTGGGTAACAGAGTCATTAGAAGTATTACTATCCTATAACAGAGTTTTATGTATAGCATATGATCTAAGAATATTACCTTAGAGTATTGTTTAACAAAACTCCTAATCCATCCTACTTATTAGAATCCATGCACAACCCCAACAAATCTACAACTTCTATCAAGCATTTAATAGAAGATAAAAAAACTTCTATCAAGTATGTAATTGATCCCTTAGGTAAAAGCATGAAAGAGAATTACATATCTCACAACAAGACACTAAATGAGAATACCCCTTTTTTTTATTCCATTTAAAATGTGACTAATTTTGCACACTGGAGAGATCTAAATAAGAGATACATTTCAATAGCACTCTTTGCTATCTCTGCCATACAATATTAATAAAACCTATAGACTCAGAACCTGCAAAAGATTTGATACAAATTCTCATCTATATTGCTCTATGGAAAGAGATTACAATGCTTCTCATTCTCAGTTGATGTTACTACTGCAACCCCTATTTTGGGTGGAAACCCTAGTGGTTCACCAAGAAAAAACCATGGGTGGAAACCCTGGTGATCCACAAAAACATAATAGAATAGGAAAAGGAATAGGAACCCATGTCCAGGGTTGAAACCCTAAAAGTTCACCAAAAAAGGATAGAACAAGAACACAAAACCCAGAACCAAAAAGGAACCTGTCCTAAATGATCTTTAAAATCCTTTTATAGAACAAGGATGCAACAAGATATTGATCACTTTAGGGCAAAAAAGACAACTTCTCAATAACCAAAACTTGGGAAGAGCACCACCAACAAAAAAAATTGAAGAGAGTTGATAGAAAGACAACAAGGGTTGCAAAATATCTGTAGCACCAAGAAAAATAAGATTTGATATGCAATTGATTCCTCTTTCCCATATACCACACTCTTTCTTATTAGTTCGCCATCAAAACCATATGATCCTAGTCAAAATCTGAATCTCATCTAATTCTATCTTATATGTGATCTTGGACGCCTCCAAAAGATTTGAAAGTTATGAGGCCTATGACCCTTTTTTGGTAACTAAGCCACCATCCTGCTGCAACTTGACTTGCATAACATGGAAAATTAGATCCCTTGGCTATGAGTCGACAACCCTATTAATTATGTCTACCTTGTATGTAGAAGACAAGCAATAGATACAATTATCCTTTTTAAAACTGATTTGAAATTTGAGCATTGATCCATACCATTGTGGGTGCATCTGGACATGGGATGACATCTTTCCAACTCTCTAACCTTTCAACCTCCCCTCATTTATACTTGTAAACCTGTGTTTAGTTGATTGACCAAAATACACTGAGACACATGGCACATAGTCACTAGCTCTCAGCCTGAAAGACCCTTCCCCACAATAGCTCGTGGCCTAGAGACAACCCACTAGAAGAATCCAACGTGGAAACACCTCAAATAAAAAAACCATCAAACAAGACATATCTTATAATCCAAGGCTCAAATTTAATCGAAGGCGATGAAAATTTGTCACTCTGACCCACCTATACTTTGCATCAGATAAAACCTTAGATCAAAAACTTTGGCATGTGAAAACTGAGGCCACAAATTAATTGAGAGTAATTAGCCTTTGGGACCCATTAGGAAATCAAGTAAAATTCATCATCGAACAATTGCAGTGAAGCACATTCAGTAAAAAAATTTATTCAACAGACCAAAATTATCTAGCCTCAAACAAATGGTGCAATGTCGCCAACTCTCCATCCTGAAGAGAATATTCAATTTGATCTCAAGAGCTTGCGAGCGTCATTGATTTGGAATTATTTTTTGGGTACGTGGCACCATCATGCTAATTCTCTAATACCCAAAGAATATTCTATTTGATCTCATGAGCTTGCAAGCAGCATTGATTTCCAATTCTCAGCCTGGGTATGTGGCACCATCTTGGGAACTCTCCAGCATCTTGTCTAAATTTCTTCAACTATCGTAAGCTTGCAACCAACTACCACATAGAAATTGCTCACTAACTTACCATCATTACTGGCTTCCACAAACCCTCATGACCTTGTAACCACTGAACTCAATCTGTTATTCGCCATCTTGTGACCTGAAACATTTTACCTCCTTAACCGTCCTAGCCTCGTGAAAATACCACTATTGAGCTTACCAACATTTTATCTTATCTTCCTTGACTGTTGAGAGAGCGTAGCTACACAGTCTCAAGCACACGGCCTGTAACTGCCAACCACTACTCAAAATCTTGACCTCACAACTAACCACACTCTCCAACTCTTGGCTTTGGTTATTGACTTCCCATTTACCTCACGAGTTCACGACAACATGCAACTTGTCACTATCCAATTGCTCAGGCTGACAAAATACTGCAAGTTGTCATTGATTTGTCCACCATCACACTTGAGACTTTGGCCAAAGGCACTTTCCTTTTTGGCACTTCATATGTGTGAAACATTGAATAAAAATAATAAGTAACCCCACAACATGGCCATTGTGGGATAAACCCAACTAAGAAACCCTTTCCCTATTCTGATCAATGGTGAAGAGTGGCATGTCACATGCAAATGACCTTTTTTGTAAAATCTTCTTGTAGATCTTTCACTCAAAAAGTTGAGAGCTCTTGATCACTAGGCACCTTCGTTCCCATGACCAACCTTTCTTATCATAATTTGATTATGGCAACCTCAAACTCCTTCAGAATTTGTAGGTGCCACTAGATTGATTGAAGAATTTGTTGTGATTGTGTGAATGAAATAACAAGAGTTTGATGTTTCATCGAGTGGTGGTTATAAAAGCTATTTATTTGATCTTCTGACCTTGAATTTTTCATTTTCAATATGGATACACCGTTCATTGTGGAGATTATTGAGAGACCTAGGCCATAATTTAAGAAACATCCATTCAAATCAATCAAAGATGATCCAAAGGGTGCCCTATCCAGTGTGTCCTATGGTGTGATGCATATTGAATATGTGTCATCATACATTCATTATAAGCTTGAAGCTATAGGTGAATCTCATATTCATTTACTCTATGAAAAATTGTGTAGTGATCTGGTATTGGAGGATGAGCACCAAGTGGTTGGACATAAGGGGTTTTCTCACATGATCAATTTACCTGATGATTTTGAGGAAGATCAAGTCAGATATGTGTTGAGCCGAGTTCATGACTAGTTATGTGTCTTGAGCATCCACATAAGATTACTAAGGAGGTCATACATGTAGTGACAGGTTTCTGTGCAACTAGTGAAGTATCGATACTTAGGTCAATCTCAAAGGATGTAGTCACAAAGTTAACTAAATTGAAGTGGGATAGAAGATTTAGAGAATGATTTATGTAAAGTGATGAGAGATCAGTTATTTATGAACATGGAGAAGATCATAAAGGAAAAGAGGCAAGTATTTAAATTCAACCAATTGATTATGGGATTTTTCTTTTACTTTCAAAATTTATTTCATGGTGTTGGTCATATAAATTGGATAGCAGGTACACAAGTTGTTGTCCAGTTGAAAAATTGTGTTAGATTATTGGGTAATGGTTTTAAGAGAAAGTTTGGGGCTATTTAAAATAATTTCAAAGAAAAAAGCATCAAAGGGAAATGATACCAGACCATATTGTTGAGAAATACAAGGATTATATATGCTTTATAGTGGATACTGACACTTGTCAAATGGAGGTATGATGCAGGAACATCCTGGGGTAGTTGGCAATCTTGTGTCACCAAAAAATTGTTTTGGTTTGATTTTCATTTTATTAGTTAACTTGGTTGGAGACCTAAGGTGCTCGGTCACTTTGGTGGCTGTTCTCAGTTGGAATATGTATTGCTTAACTGTTGAACTCAGTGACCGGACTCAGTGGTGCTGGGTGTTGTTGTTTTCAGTGATATTCTACTTAAGGTACACTTCTTGGTGGTAGTTTATTGGTGTGTGCAGCTTAGTGGTTTCTTTCTTGGTGGCATATTACTTGATGGTGTCTATTCAGTGGAGTTCTTCTCAGTTGTGTCTTTGCTGAGCGGTCTGGCTCTCGGTGTGTGTGTTTATCGACTGGTTGTTGGGTTCATCAACTTGTGCTTATGGAACATTGGATATTGCATCCATGATTCAAGGGGGTCATTGGGATCGTACTGAGTTCTGAGGCATGCATATTTGATGCATTGGATCTAGTGTGGACCTAAATCAGTGTTGATGCATTCTTCTATGTATTATGGTTATTTTTGCAGCCGATTGGTTCATTTAATAATTTTTCATTGTAAAGTGTATGGTCGACTAGGTCATTTAATTATTTTTTACAAGCTGACTTGTGGAAAGTATGTATAAAAGAGAGTCTAGATTGATGTTTAGAGGGACAGAGAAAATGTTGAAAACTTAGATAGAGGATAGTAGAGTAAGAGAATAAGCTGAAATATTGTAAGTTGTTGTAGATAGTTGTAAGTGGGTAGATAGAGGTAGCAGATTTCTTAGTGGCTTGCGAGCACAAGTTAAGATCTAGTTTCTTCCACTTAGTTGTAGGGTGGATTGGTGAAGATGGATTCTGCAAGATCTTGTTGATGTCTTCATTGTTTTGGCCCTAACTGGGAAGGCCTTATATCCTAAAATGATACATGTAATTGGAATTATGAGATAATACAAGTTGATAATTTTTAGATCTATTTTGTTGATGTGTTTCTATTGTTGTTCTTGTTGTTGGCTACAAGTTTGCACAGTCCTTTATTGGATCCTTCGAGCTTGACTGCATCAAATAGTATCAGAGATGCTGGTTTGTTTCATGTGGAGCTTATTTTTTTCAAAGATCTAGAGAGATGCCTCTGAGAAGATTGGACCCTAGGGAGATTGCAGATCTTTCTGAGGAAGTGGAAGCAAGGATAATAGAGAAATTTAGATATGATATTGTGGAAATGAAGAATGAAATCATAGAATGTATCAGAAATGTTGGATTACATAGAGGTCCAAGAATGGATGATGGTTATGAATAAGCTGCTAAAGATTTTGAAGTTGTTGGATTTAGTGGAGATGACAAAGCCGATCGGATAGAGAGATCTGGATGAGAAAAATATGATCTATTGTAGAGATCTAGATCTTGGTTGAGTACAAACTACCGAATGGAGGTTTCCAAAATTTTAGGTACATTAGGACCTAAGGATCTGATTGATTGGATCAGTGAGTTAGTAGACTACTTTGAGCTGGAAGACATTGAAGATCCACTTAGATTAAGGTTGGAACATACTAATTTGAAGGGACATGCTCCCTTATGGTGGAAAGAGTTGCAGAGGGATCTAGAAGAAGAAGTTAAGATGAAGATCAATCAGTGGAGGTTGATGGTGGCAAAGCTAAAGGCTAAGTTCATTCCTGCTGACTATGAACTTGAATTGTTTAAGAAATTGTAGAATCTGAAACAGAAGGAGATGACTGCAGAAGATTATACCGAAGATTTATACAAGTTAAATATTCAGTCTGGGCATAGAGACATTTCTAAAGAAAAGGTGGCGAGGTATGTTAATGGTTTGAAATTCAATACCCAAGATGAGATTGGTATGTTGAAGATTGACTCGATAGAAGATGCTTATTAGTATGTGTTGAAGGCAGAATATAGGTTGAAAAGAAGACATTATGGTAATTCCCGTGGAAAGGAGAAGAAGGAAACAATTGGTAAAAGATAAACCAAAAGTTGAGGAGGAACCTAAACATGTTGAATCAAGGAGAAAGACAGGTAGAGGTGTGTTTAGAGGTACTTGTTACAACTATGGAGAAGATGGACATCATTCATTTGAATGTCCTGATGCAGATAAGAATGTTGGTAGTCACCAAAGTGCTCTGGTGAATGAAGTTACTCAGAATGAGCCTGAGGTTGAGGGTGTGACTCTCTTGCTTAGGAGAACTTTGTTTCCCTCGAAGCAAGCTTATTCTTGTCAGAGGAAGAACTTGTTCAGGACTGTGTGGAAGTATGGTGGTAAATGTTGTAAGGTGATTGTTGATGGAGGAATTACTAACAACCTAGTTGCTGGGGAGATGGTTCAAAAACTTGGTTTTAAAAGGTTGAGGAATCCTTGTCATTATTGGATAAAATGTTTGAAAGTTGGTCATGTAGTAGAGGTGAAAGTGAAGTTCATGGTGAGTTTCTACATTTGGTTCTTATAGAGATGAAGTATGATGTGACATTGCGGAGATGATTTCTTGTCATGTTTTACTTAGTAGACCTTGGCAGTACAATAGAGAGGCTATTCGTGAATATAAAAGAAATGCATTTACTATACTAAAAGATGGGAAGAAGTCTAGTTTGATTCCTTTGAAGGATGTAGAGCTCAGTAGGAGGAACTTGAGAATTGGTAAAAGATCTAAAATGGTTGCAGTGGTTGATACAGACATGAGTGTGTAGAGATATGAAAATAAATCAACAAGTACTAGTGGTAAAAGGAAGTAGAAGAAGAACCGAGGGAAGAGTGTGTCGGTTGAGGACTTGGAAGACATGTATATCAAGAACCAGTTTGGGATCTATGTGTTGAATCCTAATAGATTTTCATCCATCTTCTGAGAACATCTTTTTTTTACTTGGGGTGTCTGATGCAAGAGCATCCTGGGGTAGTTCGCAATCCCATGTCACCAAAACCATGTTTTGGTTTGATTTCCATTTTAGTAGTTAACTTGGTTGGAGACCTGAGGTGCTTGCTCACTTTGGTGGCAGTTCTCAGTTGGAAGATGTATTGCTTCACTATTGAACTTGGTGACTAGACTCGGTGGTGCTTGGTGTTTCTATTTTCAATGATATTATACTCAAGGTACACTACTCAGTGGTAGTTTCTGGGTGTGTGCAGCTTGGTGGTGTCTTTCTCACTGGCATATTACTTGGTGGTGTCTGTTCTATGGAGTTCTACTTGGTTGTGTCTTTCATCGAGTGGTCTATCTCTTGATGTGCATGTTTACTGACTGGTTGTTGGGGTTCAATGTCTTGTGTTTATGGATTGGGAAGACATTGGAGATTGCATCCATGATTTTAGGGGGTCATTGGGATAGTATTGAGCTCTTCGGTATGAAGATTTGATGCATTGGATCTTGTGTGGACCTAAATCTGTGTTGGTGCATTCTTCTATGTATTTTGGTTATTATTTGCAGCCAACTAGTGCATTTAATATATGTTCATTGTAGAGTGTATGGTCGACTGGTTCATTTAATTATTGTTTACAAGTTGACTTGTTGAAAGTGTGTATAAAAGAGAGTTTAGGTTGATGTCTAGAGGGATAGAGAAAATGATAAAAGATAGATAGAGGATAGTAGAGTAAGCGAATAAGTTGAAAGATTGTAAGTTGCTGAAGATAGTTGTAAGTGGGTAGATAGAGACTATAGATTGATTTATGGCTTGCGAGCACAAGTTTAGATATGGTTTCTTCCACTTAGTTGTAGGGTAGATTAGTGAAGATAGATCCTGCGAGATCTTGTTGATATCTTTGTTGTTTTCTCCCTAATCAGGAAGGCCTTAAAACCCAACATGTTGCATGTAAATGGAATTATGAGATAATACAAGTTGATAATTGTTAGATCTATGTTGTTGATGTGTTTATGTTGTTGTTCTTGTTATTGGCTGCAAGTTTGGACAATCTTTTATTTTATCCTTCGACCTTTACTGCAACAAGGTAGTAGTGCCTAGGACATCATGGGATATGCCTACGGGATATGAGGTAGAAGGTGATATGTTGACCATACATGCTGAAGATTTATTATCTAAACTAGTAGATCTAAATGAGCCTAGAATTGGAAACTATAAGGAGAAGAGCATGGAAGTACACATCAAATTGACCAAACTGGTGATTGAGAAGAAGATTAGAAAATAGGTAGAATAATTCACATTGAAGAAAGAATTTACACAAGAAGCCATAAAAAAGGCAAGAGCCAAACATGCTACAAATAAATATGGAACATCTAGAGCAGCAACAACTATAGGTGAAGGTGAAGATGTAGAAGTTATTTCTTTTACAACTAGTAGTGTCCCAACCGGTAGGAAAACAAGAAGTGTCAAGCAGTAATAGTAAAGAAGGAGAAAATTACTCTTATTGTAAAGGCACATGTCAAAGGAAAGAAAATACCTACTCAGCCTGAACCTACAAAGGTGAAGAAGACCCATGGAAAAAGGAAGAAAATGGAAGGCTCAAAGGAACAAGGAAGGTGAAAAGATTGAAGAAGAGGCAGAAGAAAAAGTAGAAGGAACAATGTCCGATGAAGAGCAAAAGGAGATGAAGGTAATTGGAAAGAAGTCAAAGGTGGTTGGTGCTCCTACAACAAAATATACCAAGCCTAATTTTGGAAAATTCATCTATGTTAACACTATTGTTGAAAAATTCAAGAAGTGGGGTCTACTTGTTGGTGTAAGAAAATTCTATTATAAAGTCAATAAAGATGATCAGAAAAATATTGAGGATGTAGTTGTGTTTAGTATGCACAAATTGAGTACAGAACTTATTGAATTACAAGGATATATTCCTACATCTCTGTATGATAATATTGAAGCTAGGTAGCATACAATATTAAAGCAAGATAAGGAAATAATTGAATATGTATTAGTGCAATTAAAACCAAAGATTTCTATAGAGGAAATCAATGAGACACTTACGAGAGATAAACCTATATTCAAGGCTAAGTCAAGAATTCTAAGTTTACTAATTGGTGACTCAATCAGTGCATGAGGAAACTGAGAATATCTTGAAGAAATTCTTAGGTTTTGTTGAAGAGAAGGAAGATGATCAAGACAAATATGGAGAGGAAAAAATACAAGATGATAATGAACCTGTGATTACATAAACTAATGAAGGATGGATAGTTGATGGTGTGAAGATCACACTTGATAATGTTTATTTGGATGAGCCAAAGGATACCATGGACACCATAGGTGATGTTCCTGTCATGGATATTCTTGAAGAACAAAGAGACTCTACACTCATGGATGATATAGAGGAGCCTAACACTATAAATGATTAATAGGTGGATATAGGAATAGATCAAGTGATGAGTGATGATACCATAGTCAAAGTTCCTACCGATTACCAACAACAAGAACCACCAGCAAAGGCAACTGGTAAAATAGAAGCTGAGAAGAAGCAAGAACAAAAAAAGGAGAAGATTGTTGATAGAGAAAAAGGAAAGGTAATATCTCCCATGTCTATTGTTCAACAAATTTTTGATAAGATGGATGAAGATAATATACCGTTCATTTAAGGAATAATAGATCTTAGTACAATTATCCCAATAGGGTTGATGAATGTCAGTATGGCCATTAAATCTAAGGCCAAAAGAGATCAAAACAAGGCACAAATCAATATAATGCAAGAGATATATTGTCTGATTTAGTGTCCGAAACAACTTATGATGAGAATGATGCACCTATTGAACAATTGGGTTAATTGGTGACAAATGCAAGTGAAAAAATACAAATTGTAGAGGATGCAGTAGAAATAAAGGCAAAAAAGGACTATGAAAGGAAGAAATTAGAGAAGTTAGTCTTGCATATTACACTTCATAGAGGAACATTGACAGTTCAGATTAATAAGGTGAAACAAGCATTGATAGAAGGCGGTTAGTTTCTTACTTCTATTTCTGATTTCTCACAATTTTTGAAGGATATTGAGTAGAAAAGAGATGAAGCTCAACAGGAGCTAAAAATTTTAATAAGAAATTTTGATCCAGTGAATCATTCCATTATAATTTGTAGAGCATCGATGAGAAGTATTAAGCATAAGCTCAGAACTTACCATAATGAGAAGGAGAAAAGGGTCTCAGTATTGTTAGAGCTACATAGTCTAGTTATTCCAAAGTTGGAAATTTTTCAGAAAGGAGTTAAAGATTCAACAATAATATTAGCTCTACCTTAAATGAGTACAATGGAAGTATTGGAGGAGATAGCCTATATGCTAACCGATCAAATAGTGATTACTGAGCATCTCAAGTTGTTATGAGAGACTAACCTCTAGGTATTAAAGACCAATTTTGGTGATGTATTTAGTAGATTGTGATAGGTATATGCTACTCTCTATGAATAAAATTTTGTTTTGCTCATTTATTGTAATATATTTGTCATTGTTTTCAAAGGGGGAGAAGATTGAGTGGGTGTAGATAGAGTTTTATAGAGTAAAACATTGGCCAAGTATTTTGTAATAGGGAGTAGTACACACATGGTCTATTTCTAATTACTATAGGGGAGCAATCCTAAAGTTTGGCTCTGTACTTGTGTATTTTTTGGTTTGCTTAGTCAGACACTTAGCAATTTTTCTCTAAGGGTTTCCATCAATGCCAAAGGGGGAGATTATTGGCATATGATGAAGATGATCATATCCTAGATCATGGGATGAATGTTGTAGTGTTTTCATTGCTAGAAACATGCCTACTTCACAAGTCAGATCAGTTATACTGGTGATGAAGGTGTACATGAATTTTTCTAAGTATCCCATGTACTGGTGAAAAATAGAGGTAGTCATGATAAATTTAGTGTGTAGTGATAATTTGAAGGACTCAGACACTTAAACAAGTAACACATTTTAGGGTTATTCCACCAACCTAACTGTTGTTATAAGAGATGAAATTGAGTTGTTGTTGGCAGTATTTGTTGATGCGATGATTGCAGTGGTTGATGTGGATGTTTGTATGAATAGATAAATGATTTAAGCAGTGTTGAAGTGGATCTCTCAAGTAGAGTGTGCTACTTTGAGATCATTTAATTTCAGTTTTTTTCTCAAGGAAAGTCCTAACCAACTTGTGATCAAAATCCTCTAACAAGGTTACTCTTAACAGGCTAAGTAGGATCCTATTAGATCTGAAGACTATATCCTCTTACAGGGTGACTCTCAGAAGGAGTTTCAAATCCCTTAACAGGGTAGTTCCTAACAGGACTTTTGTAATAGCTTCTAACCAGGCTAGAGATACTCTTAACCAGGTATACACTTAGCAGGGTGTTATAATGCTCCTAATAGGGAAAGAATTATTGGTACACTAGTGAGATTTGTGGGTGATAATTCCCACTGTGGTTTTTCCCTCTAACAAGGGTTTCGATAATATAATATTGGTGTCATTGTGCTGATTTTATGGATGTATATTTTGTTATGCCTTTATGTTATATTTATCTTTGCAAGTTGGTTACTTTGGAAGTTGATGAAAAGATTTTTTAGATCTGTAGTTACATTGATTCGCCCCCCTCTCAGTGCCTTGTAACATTAACATTAACATCTCTCTCTCTCTCTCTCTCTCTCTCTCTCTCTCTCTCTCTCTCTCTCTCTCTCTCTTGTTGGAATAATGGAATGGTGTGTACTGACAGTAGAGGGGTGAATCAGTACCCTTAAAATTTTTTATCAATTAACTCTTAGTAATATTTTCTTGTATTACCACCCATATTTCTTTTCTACCTTATGCATGTAATATCAAAACATAAATGTAATTACATGTAAACATTCATAGAAACATTCATGAAAAGTAGCTACACATGACACAAGAATTGGTAACACAAAAAACCCATGTTAGAAGGTAAAAACTGTGGTGGGGATGAAACCCACAAAGCTTCACTATCTACAGAATGGAAGGTGTCGATTAAGGCTACAAGTGTGATCACTTTTGATGATCTTGCCATGTTAGGAGTAACATTTTAGATTGGTTAGGTCTACTTGGTTAAGAGGTTTTAACAACATTGTTAAGTGTGCACTCGGTTAAGAGATTTACAATAAGACTGTTAAGTTGACCTTCTTAAAGGATTTATTCTATTTTCTACAATTTTTAGAGATTAGTCAAAAATACTTGTTGACCTGATAGTATGCAATCTTGAATTGTTGAATACAGATCCATTTAGTTCACAAGATATGTGTATCACCTATAGTGATAGATATTACCTCTATTATGCTTGGTAGCCTTGAATCTTGTTCTTCATAACTGAATTATTTCTTTTGCGCCCTTCTGCATGAAACTCTCTATTTGATCCATAGATGTCTGATGTGGCTACAATCATCATGTTTTGATTGATTACTACATCTATTTATGCAATGCATTGACCTAATTAGGTTTCACGCTTTACAATAAAAACTCTATGGTCAAAGGTTTACAACTTGACCTTGATCTCCTAGTTTTCATGTTTACAATCAGTTAGACTGATTAAAACAACTAAACATGCTTTAATTTGATGAACCATAATTAATTGAATATTTGAAGATGTTAAGTTTATTATCATCAAAAAGAAGAAAGATAATACAAGACATTAAATCAATTAATGGATTGTATTGTCATTGATGTCAACTTGATATAATCTGATTGGTTATTTAAAAAGTGTCAAAGACTTCAAAGAACCAGAGAGATAGAGGTTATGCTTTCAGTAATGCATAAAAGTTTAGTATTCACAAAGTGACAAAAAACACCGACGGATAGTGCACACTGACATATAGAGAACCCCGAGAAGAAAAGTCATAGTGATGCTCGAGTAAGAAACCTGACAAGCATTACCGAAAAGAAGAATCAAAAGCATTACCGATGGATAGAACTTTACAGTGTTACTCGACGAACAGACAAACCCAATGGATAGAAAACCCTGACAGAGATACCCAAGGAGAAATGAAGTGTTGACCAAAGCTAACAAAGAGTTAAACACCGAAAAGAACTTAAGTTCAGAAATGACAAAAGACTTAGCTGGCAAGAGACACCGAATATGACTGAAGTTCATAAATGACAAAAGACTTAGCTGGCAAGAGATAAAGGAGTTAAGTGGTTAATATTGTTTTCATCAACAAGTTAGAAGCCATAGATAAGTAAGATATTTAAAGAATTTTTATTACAATTATCAAAGAGAAATCTATGGGATAAAACAGAAGTAAAGTTTTAAAGCAAGATTGGCTAAGATTGCAGATCATGCCAAGAAAAAGAAAGTCAAGAACTTAGAAATAATTTAATCATGTCTATAAAGAGATAATATAATTCATTATGAATTAGGGGAGAAAATAGAGAAGAGGATGTTGAAGATAAACTGATGAAGAAAGACTTCAATGAGACTTGATCAATCAAGCTGAAGAACAGAACTAATTCTGCAGACACCGAGCAACAGATGACAACATCACCAAGAAAAAAATAAGTGGAGAAAAGGTACTAAAAAGATACATTGATCATAAGGTATAATGATCTTACAATAGATCTAAAGATCTGCAAGTCTATAGTATATGTGAATAGATCATTTACCATTTCAATTTAACCATTGGATCAAAAAGTCTCTTAACTGAGAAGAACTTAACAATCCTTTATATAATGAGATACATCCCAAGGAGTATCAAAAAGTTTGATCATGAAGATAGCATAGATATGCTAGATACCAATTAACAAACTACACTGGGTTTGGATGAATTTTTAAGATGCATGCACTAGTGCTTAGTGCCTTTGCATCAAGTGGTATCAGAGCAAGTGAAAGGTCTAGGGTTTGGAAGATCTAGATTCCTCTATTTAGACCTTGGAGTTTAACTCTCCTCCTTGAGTGTTCCAAAGTGGTGGCTTGAGATCTAATGAATCCTAGATAGGTGTGAGAAGAGATGGCTTTAACAAGGAGTGAAGGAGAAATTGTTAAATCATTGACAGAGTACCTATATGGTGATAAGAATGAGAGAAAATAAAGAGAAAGAAAGAATAAGGAAGAAGAAGCAAAGAAGAAAAGAGAAGAAGCCAAGAGGAAACAAGAAGAAGAGAGTTGGAAAAGTCTTAAAGAGGCTTTGTATAAGAGTCATAAGAACTGGGAATGGATAGCATCACTTCTTGAGCAAGCAGTAGATGAAGAGGAGGAGGAAGTGCATCAAATTGCATGTGATAAAGTGGAAGAACCTATGAGAAAAGAGGTTCAAAAATATGATTTAGAGATTGAAGAGAAAGTTGCTGATGAATGCAACAGCAAATCAAGTCTTGAGAGGCTTGAATGTGGAGAAATTTTTTAGGTTGGGGCAGCATTGAGTCCCTTGATGAAGAAAGAAGATGTGGAATGCCTAGAGGAGAGGCATGAGATCCTAGATGGACTAGCCTCTATGAGAACAAACTCAAGGTTTGAGAATGAGAAAGAGTTACAAGTTGCACCAGTGGTCTCATGGACTAAGACTAAAGAAAAAGTGCATATTTGGGACCAATTTGTGGTCTACATTTTTCCCATGAGAGGCAAACTGAAAATGAGGAGGCATGGATGCATTTTGGAGCGGCACTATGCAAGGTTGGCATGGGTCCTTGGTGTTGATCTTTTCAAACCAAGGGTGAAGATCAAATGTTTTTTGCTGCCATGTTTGTGTTTGCAGGGTTTCCAAGATGAATTGGAAAAGTTTTCAAAGTTGTGGAGTATGGTGCAGGGCACCAAGGATACTCCATCCAGACACCAAAGACATTCAATACAAATATGAAAACTTTGAAGAAGTTCAATAAGAATCATAGGGAAAAGAAGATGGATAAAGATCCTATGAATATCAACTACAAGATATTGCAAACTATAATGCTTTCTAAGGTTATGAAATGACATTTCAATGTAAAGAGTTTGTTAATGGCCTAAAGGCACAAATTACTTGTAAATGGACCAATAATGTCCAAGGGTGTCAAGGGATTAATTAGGACATTAGAAGTACTTATAATAAGTTTCGTAGGTGTTGGAGGACATTAGAAGTTCATATTTATAAGTTTTGATTAGTTTTATTTGTTTTCAAAGTTGAAAGATTCATTTTTTCAAAAGTAACGGTCACTTTGTTTTTAGTGGGAAACACATGCAAAGGAGTCTTTTGGTATTATTATTCAATGTAACTACCAAAGATAGTTGGAATGGTTGCAGAAAGGAGTTATAAAACATTATTAGAGTCTATTTGTAAAGGAGAGATGCCTGGATTGTATGAATTTGAACATGAATCAATAAAAAATCAGTCTTCTTCTATTTATTGAGTATCACAGAAATTTGGGTGCTTTTACGGGGGTCATATCTCTCCAACGCACTGTTGGATCTCTCTAATTGTTTAATATGTTTTTAAAAAGATAATTACACTCATCCTCACTGGAGGGATTTTGAGTATTTTATATTTATCAAAAGTTATTAATGTTTATGTATAGGTATAGGTGAGGAGCAGTGATAGGGTAGTTTTAGATGAATTATTAAGATGCATGCACTAGTTCTTAGTGCCTCTACATCAAGTGGTATTAGAGCTAGAAAAAGGTCTGGGGTTTGGAAGATCTAGATTCCTTTTTTGAGACCTTGGAGTTTAACTATCCTCCTTGAGTGTTCCAAAGTGGTGGCTTGAGATATAATGAATCTTAGATTGGTGTGAGAAGAGATGGCTTTGACAAGGAGTGAAAGAGAAATTGTTAAGGCATTGAAGGAGTACCTATATGGTGATAAGAATGAGAGAAAAGAAAGAGAAAGAAAGAAGAAGGTGAAGGCATTATATTTTTCCATTAGTATATGCAAGGAAAAACATGATATACACCATCGGTTTAAACTACATTGACAGACAGGGCACAACACTACCCGACACCAAGGTTACCTGATATTGCCAAGTACAAAGCATCTCAAAAAACACTATTCAATGTTACCTGATGACAAAATGGACAAGGGAACTTGACGAGTAACCAACAGTGAAACCTAATGAAACAACAAAGAGAGGAACCCAATAGATGAAGGGAACCTGATAGTTAGTTCAATAAAGGAACACCGACAGACTTTCAGTTCAACCCGACGATCTAGAACCGACAGTCAGTTACATCCTGCCTGACTTTCCACGTCCGATAAACTACTGAAGTTTTATAATTAGATTCTTGATTTTTTTTAAATCCATTATGTGTGGATAAATAAATGTAATTATTATTGTTTTAATCAGTTTAACTATTTTAAAACATGCAAACTAAAGTATCAAGGTCAAGTTGTATACCTTGGATCAAGAGTTAACATTGTAATGTGTGATTCTAGAATAGGTTAAATACTTATATAAATAGATGCTCAATCTATTGTAAACATGTTGTTCAATGATGATTATAGACACTATGAGAATCTAAGGATTAGACAAGAGAATTCATGTAGAAGGACAAAAAAGGATCAATTTAGTTTCAAGAACAAGAACACAGGCTACCGATGAGTAGGAAAAGGTATTAATCAATCACTATAGGTGATATTCATATTCTGAGAGCTTTAATGGGTCTGTGATCAGAAATTATAGATTTCATACAGTCAGGTCAAACATATTGTACTCATTCTAACAAGTGTAGTATACTTAAGAAATCCTTTCAAGGAAGGTGAACTTAACAGTCCTATTGTAAATCTCTTAACCGAGTGCACACTTCATTAGTGTTGCTAAAAGCTCTTAAAAGACTAGATCTTAACAAGTCTCCACTTTAATACTCCTAATAGGGTAGATCATCAGAAGTGATCAATTGTAAGCCTTTATTGACTTCCTTCTATTATGTAGATAGTGAAATTTTGTGGGTGTCATCCCCACTGTAGTTTTACTTCCTAATAGGAGTTTTCTGCGATATCATATCTTGTGTTATGTGTTTATTATTTTCATGAATGTTTCTATGAATGATTGCATACAATTAAGTTTATGAACTAATACTACATGCATAAGAAAGAACATTAGATATGGTTAGTAATATAGTAAAGAATGATTACTAATGATGAAAGTTGAAAAGTGTTAAAAAATTTAGAGGTACTGATTCACCCCTCCCCTCTTAGCACTACTTCCCATTAATCCCAACAATTGGTACCAGAGCCAAGTTTCTTATTGGAAAGATTAAAGGCTTAAGAGAAAAGATCATACAATGGAGAAGTACAAACTTGATAAAAATATTGAGAATAAAAATCTTGAAATTCAGATGTTCTACGAATAGTATAAAGAAGAAAGAATCAAGATGAGAGAGTTGTTGGATGAGAGAAAAGGTATGGCAACTTGGAGCAATTAAAAATATTATCAAGAAGAAGATATTCCTAATTTATTTGAGTCTTCAGGATCAAATACAATTAAAGCATCAGATACATCAGAAGAGAACATCACAAATCTAAAGGAGATCAATCAACTTCTGACAGAGAAAATAAAGATGTTGCAAATTGGTCAAGAGACCTAGATGGTAAGAATGATTGATGTGATGAGTTCTGCTAGATAAGATGAAACAAAAAGAATACTAGCTATCGATGACAGGAGGAAGATCACAGAGAAGCTACAATAAAAGGAGTTATAAATTCAAAGACATACTGAGCATCACCATGAGATTAAAAATTAGATTATTCTTATGAGTCAAGAAGCAAACATAATGAATATAGAACTCATTGAAAGAGTACAACTATCGGTGAACTAAGAGAAGAGAATGAAAAACTAAATCATGAGGTTAGAGTTCAGCAACAACATAATGAAATTATAAGAAAGGCTGAAGAAAGCAATAAAACGATGGATGATTTTCTTGAAGGACAATGAAGAGTCAACAACAACAATGGTCTAGGTTTTACCAAAAATGGAGAATCGTCAAATCAAGCCAAACCAAAGAATGTCTATGAAAATCCAAGACCAATAAATATTACATGCAAACACTATGGAAAGAAAGGCCACACATCAAATGTATGTAGAGGAAAAATGAAAGGTATTCCTAAATATACATCTTCATTCATAGGATTCTATTACAAATGTAACAAGAAAGGACATAAAGCATGTGCATGTAAGTCTAAGATGGATCAATCAAAGAAGGAAACCTACATGGAAAAATATTGTCCTACATGCAAAATGAATGGGCACACAAGGCTTGAATTCTGGAAAAAGAAAAGGCAAACATGGAAGCTTAAAGGTCAAGAAACTCCCTATCAACCAAAGAGAATTGGTAATCAATATGTATGGGACTACAGTGCATGGAAAAATTGTACAGCATGTGGTAGATATGGTCACATTACATAAATCTACATGAGAGCATGGACCAAAAGGTCTAGAGGCTGGAAAAACCCTGGAATGGCATGCTTACACTGTCATAAAGTTGGTCATCTCAAAAAATACTGTAGAGATTGAATGACAGAGACAAGCATATATCTTAATGGAAACACCATTGAAGATATCTAGAGGGCTAGAGATAAAATGTGGAGAAAAGATTCAAGAAATGATAAAGCTGGACCAAGCAATGCAAATGGTGACACCCCATCCAATGGATCTAGTGACATCACCACCCCCACTTAAGCTGAATAAGTAAATATGGAACTGCACTACACCTAGTCATATTTTGCATCAGTTCCATTATACAAATTGATAGATAGTCAAAATCTACATGAATAAAGATGAATATTATGTTACTTATTACAATTCTAAGAAAAAAACCCCATTTTTAAACACATACCAAAAATTATCTGTGAACACAAAGGATGAGTTGTTTACACTTACCGATAATTTTTGGCCAACACATAAAATGGCTAAGTTGCTAATGTAACCTGACACCCATCAGTAAGGCAGAAAAGTTATAAAGTTGTCATGATAGAACATCGATATCCATCGATGAAAGAAAAAATATTAAAAGCTATCCCAAGCATCATGTCAACACCAAAAATTTTAATTAAGAAGTCTTCTTGATGAAATCTATCTTCATGACCTAACGAGTTATTGAGCATTTATGATAGACTTAGGGAAAAAGTCTATAAATACTTGACGAGAGAACTTCATTTTGCACATGTGATTTGAAGAGAAAGAGAAGAGCAAGAATAGAGAAAAAAGAAAGCATTCAATAGAGTGACCTCGACTTGATCCAGCGCACTCCAAAAAGATCACTCACCAGTTTCATAGATCGAAGTAAGTACAGAGTGCAACAAAGAACTCTGTTATTATTTTCAAGAAAGCCCTAAAATTGAAATACAATAGCGACCACTTCTAGAACCCTAAAGATTAAGAATGATAAGAAGAATGTGGTTAGGCTGATAAAGAACAACATCTGTGTGGAACCAAAGTACAAGATATTCCCAGAGATTACATCGCAACCCGATGAATCCGGCGCATTTTAAAAAATTCCACCTAGGGTTTTTCTAATAGAGGACATAAGGTCCTACATTCACTACAAGATCACTGAAATAGGTGATCTGGAGATAGACCAAGCTTACAAGAAGCTATGTGTTGGAGAAGGGAACCTGAAGGAAGAGCACAAACACTTAGAGGTTAAAGGGATAACTAATGCCCTATATTTCCTGAGGGTTTTCAAAACCATTTGGATTAGGTAAGTTTTGAGAAGAATGCATGATCAGAAGTTGTGGTTAGATCAACCTAAGAAAATCACTAAGGATGTCTTACATGCTGTAACTAGTTATCCAATAACTAACAAGCCTAAGGCACAAAAGCATCCCTCCAGGCCAGAAGTTGAAAAGCTCACAAAATCTATGTGGGATAACAGAGGTCTTAAGGTTAACACCATCACCGATGAGGAACGAAGGTTCGGTGCATGTGTAACTAGTTACAAGATCATCCAAGCAAGCAGGCTTAACAACATTGCATCAACAACAGTAAGCACATCTTACAAGATAGTGACAAAGGGAATATAGATGGATCTATGTGAGATCCTGTTAAAGCAACTTGATGAGAACATGACAACAATCAGGTCTGCAAAGACAAACACATGTAAGTTTGGTTCACTTATCATGTGTGTATTCTTTTACTTTCAAGAATACTTTCCTTCAGTAGGCAAAGTGAAATGGGATACTACAAAACCAGTCACACTGCAAATTAGTAAACTTATCAAGTCACTAGGAGACAATTTTGACTCAGTGATGACTGCATACTTCCTTGAATTCAAGGAAAAGATGATGGAAAGAGTGAGGATCCCTAAGAAATTAATTGAGAAACATAGGGATGAGATATGTTTTATGGTGGATATAGATTTCACCCACATAAAATCGATTGTACCAAGAACAACTTGGTTAGTCCCTCTTGATTGTGAAATTAACATAGATCAAGCTACAAATGCAATTGATGCATTGATCAATGAACCACTTGACAGCAAACAACCAAGGTTTGGCACTTATGAAGATGCCAAGTCAAAGATAAAAATAGGGCTAGTAATCAAGAAGACTGTCAACAAGAAGAAAAAATGGTAAAGAATCTTGAAAAGATTTTATTGGTTAATGAGGAGGAACAAACAGAGGAAACTGATGAATAGGGTACCATTGGTGAAGAGAAACATGAGTAGAAATCAGATTTTGAGGCCACTAAATCTGATACACCTCCACCTCCTACAAAGAAACAGAGAACAAGGAGCCAAACGACAAAAGACACTACACCTCTAAAGAAAGGTCAAGTGAGGATCTATAAGAGGAAGAAATAGATAGAGAAACAAACTGTGAAGGCAACACCTACAAAAAGGAGGAAAAGAATGGTCAGGACTAAAGCTGACATTGAAGATTCCATAGAAGATGAGCCTAATGTAAGTAAGAAAAGTTTTCTTACTAGAAAAATTGATGAAATCTCTGAGTCAATGGCTACTATCGGTACAATGACATATAGAAAAATCAGACAATGGGATAAACTTGATCCAGAGGACCAAAACAAGATACAAGATGCCATAATAAGGGCAATGGTCAAGTTTAAATATGTACCAGTAGAATTTATAGGCCAAATACCCAAAGAGATGGGTAATAGAATTTCACAACAATGGTCATATGCTCTACATACAGAAAAGGAAGCAAGGGAGAGGGTACTTGTCACACTTATGCCTCCCGAATCAAAGATGGAAGAAATAAAAGAAATAATGAAGAAGCACTCAAGAAAATTTGTAGCTAAGATAAGAGCTTACAAAGTACTTGAAGATAAATTCATAGAGTTGGACAACATGACCGAGACCAAATGGAGACAACTCTTAGATCTTCCTACAGAGTCAACATGTCATGAGAATCAATTAATTCTCATCGACACACCTCATGTAGAGGAGGAGAAAGATAAGGAAAGTCCTAAGCACATTGCTTTTGACATTGTAGATAATGCTGAGCCAATTGACTTAGAAAAAGTCATGGATGATCTTCACATTGAATACATAACTTAGTATGATTCAGATAAAGATCCTCAGAAAGAAGATGTAATTTTTATATCTCTTAAGGATCAAATCAAGCAACAACAATTGGAGACCCAAGGAAACAAAGACATGGATGTTGCTGATGAAATATGGTTGGACACATCAATTATTGACATCACAGGACTGGACCCTGTCGATCAACTACAAAAAAGATGAAGATGTCACTGCTCAATAGGATCAAACCAATGAGTAGGACACAATACTAGATGCAGCACAAGTAAGCATGTAGAGTAACATGCCAATATTGATGAAGGCCATAAATCTTCTAGAAGGTAATGCAGAATCAAATGCAGCAGATTCAAGAATACCCAAAGATAAGGGTGATACAAAGAGAAAGGACACAACCGATGCAACAAAGGATACAACTGCAGAACAAGATGCAACTGAAAATCAGAAAGATAAGTATACTAATCTGAATAAGGAAGAGGATAAATAAGTAGAAATAAAAAGGTGAAGAAACAAAGATAGATGCCTAGGAGAAGAAAATAGAAAAAAAATTTGCAGAGACACCCAAGGTTGATGGAGAGACGTCTTCACCAAACCGACAGGTGAACCGCGAGAAGAAAACACAAGAAGCATCTTCAACAAAGCCTTCACCAAGAGATCCTGAGAAGACAAATGAACTAGCAATGGTAGTTCATACATTTGCGTCCACACAAATCTCAAGGAAGAAGAAGAACAAGCATAAGAATCCAATTAATCTAGATGAAATCATTGAGATTCCATTATGTGATCCTAGGACATTGGATCCAACTGAATTGACAAAGTATGCATGACTTTGTGAAATAAAAGCAATGCAAGACAAGTTGAGAAAAGCCACCAAATAGGCAAAGGTACTTGAAGTTGCATGAGGAATACTTCAAAAAATTGTACCAGATGTAGATGTTGATGAAAAAGACCCAATGCTTGATCAATTAGTGGTTCTCACATATGAAATCACATCTTAGAACATAGATGATGAGAAGGCCATGGAAGATAGACTTGAATAGAAATATGAGTTCAAGTTAGTTGGGAAGATAAGCCAAGAAGTGGCATTGCAAAAGGTAAATCTTTCTGAACTGGTTAGCACAATAGATCCAATAATCTCAAAAGCTATAACCTTGATACAAAATTTATGGATGCTAGATCAATTCACCAAGGAGTATACTAAAAAGATAACATAGATAGATGGTGATCTTCAAATATGTGCACAAAGTCTCATGAATAGTGAAGAGGCAATCAAATTGCACAATGAGTAGTTCAAGAAAGCTTGAAAGCTGAGACAAGACATTCAAATTATAGAGACAAAGTTTAGAGATGAGGTAAATGAGCTTCAAGCACAACTCTTACCGACACTCTCACTACTACAATAACATATGACAGAGGTAAGAGCACTAATTGCCACCCCAAAAATGTCTGTCCTAGATAGCATTTATGATATGCATGCACGAATAGAGATGGAGCACATGACAGTACAACTTTTAAAAGAAAAGTGGGAGAAATTGCTCGAAGATATCAAGAACACCCATTCACATTTTCTTGACACATTGTAAGTTACACATTTTTGACACCTTATAAGTTGTACATTTTTGTCATGAGTATCAAATAAAGTGGGAAATGATATGTACAGTCAACAATAAAAGGGGAAATGAAGGATGAAATGATTTGTATAGTCAGTCAGTTGAAAAAGCAAAGAACAGGGAATGTATAGTATAAAGGTAAGTATACATGTACATATACTCATACTATATCGATGCATATAGTTAGGGGGAGTCATATAATGACAAGGATATATATACATGGTGTGCATACTAAACACTTTAGTATTAAGCACATACCAATTTTTGATACTAATGTCAAAGGGGGAGATTGAAGACATTATATTTTTCCATTAGTATATGCAAGGAAAAAGATGATATATACCATCAGTTTACACTACACTGACAGACAGGGCACAACACTACTTGACGCCAAGGTTACCTGATACTTCCAAGTACAAAGCATCCTGACAAACACTATTTAGTGTTACCTGATGACGAAAAGGACAAGGGAACCCGATGAGTAACCAACAATGTAACTTGATGAAACAGAAAAGAGAGGAACTCGATAGATGAAGGGAACCTAATAGTCAGTTCAATGAAGGAACACTGACAGACTTTCAGTTCAACCTGACGATCAAGAACCGACAGTCAGTTACATCCCACAAAAAGTGGATCTGACTTTCCACGTCAGATAAATCACTAAAGTTTTAGATTTACCTTCTTTATTTGTTTTAAATCCATTATGTGTGGAGAAAGAAATGTAATTATTATTGTTTTAATCATTTTAACTATTTTAAAAAATGCAAACTAAAGGATCAAGGTCAAGTTGTGTACCTTGGATCAAGAGTTAACATTGTAATGTGTGATTCTAGACTAGGTCAACTACTTGTATAAATAGATGCTCAATCTATTGTGAACATGTTGTTCGATGATGATTGTAGCCACTGGGAGTGTCTAAGGATCAGACAAGAGAATTCATGCAGAAGGACAAAAAAGGATCAATTCAGTTTCAAGAACAAGAACACAGGATACCGATGAGCAGGTAAAGGTATTAATTAATCACAATAGGTGATATTCATATTCTGAGAGATTTAATGGATCTATGATCAGAAATTATAGATTGCATACAGTCAGTTCAAACATATTTTACTCATTCTAACAAGTGTAGTACACTTAAGAAATCCTTTCAAGGAAGGTGGACTTAACAGTCCTATTGTAAATCTCTTATCCGAGTGCACACTTCATTAGTGTTGCTAAAATTTCTTAAAAGATTAGATCTTAATAGGTATCCACTTTAATACTTCTAACAGGGTAGATCATCAGAAGTGATCAATTGTAAGCCTTTACCGGCTCCCTTCCATTCTGCAGATAGTGAAGTTTTGTGGGTGCCATCCCCACCATATTTTTTACTTCCTAACAAGAGTTTTCTGCGATGTCATATCTTGTGTTATGTGTTTGTTATTTTCATGAATGTTTCTATGAATGATTTCATACAATTAAGTTTATGAACTAATACTACATGCATAAGAAAGAACCTCAGATATGGTCGGTAATACAGTAAAGAATGATTACTAATGTTGAAAGGTGAAAAGTGTTAAAATTTTTAGAGGTACTGATTCACCCCTCCCCTCTCATTACTACTTCCCATTAATCCCAATAGAAGGAAGAAGAAGCAAAGAATAAAAGAGAATAAGCCAAGAGGAAGAAAGAAGAAGAGAGTTGGAAAATTATTAAAGAGGCTTTGCATAAGAGTCAAAATAAGTGGGAATGGATAGCATCACTTCTTGAGAAAGTAGTAGATGAAGAGGAGGAGGAAGTGCAGAAAATTGCACATTATAAAATATAAGACTCTATGAGAAAAGAGGTTCCAAAATATGATTTATATATTGAAGAGAAAGTTGCTGATGAATGCAAATGCAAATCAAGTCTTGAGAGGATTGAATGTGGAGAAAATTTTCAGGTTGGGGCAGTGTTGAGTCCCTTGATGATGAAAGAATATGTGGAATGCCTAGAGGAGAGGCATGAGATCCTAGATGGACTGGCCTCTATGAGAAGAGACTCAAGGTTTAAGAATGAGAAAGAGTTACAAGTTGCAACAGTGGTCTCATGGACTAAGACTAAGGAAAAAAAAGAAGATTTGGGACCAATTTGTGGTGTACATTTTTCCCATGAGAGGAAAACTGAAAATTAGGAGGCATGGATGCATTTTGGAGTAGAACTATGCAAGGCTAGCATGGATCCTTGGTGTTGATCTTTTCAAACCAAGGGTGAAGACAATTTTTTTTTTCTTTCATGTTTGTGTTTGCAGGGTTTCCAGGAGCACTTGGAAAAGTTTTCAAAGCTGTGGAGTATGGTCTAGGGAAAAAAGGATACTCCATCCAGACACCAAATACATTCAATACAACTATGAAGACTTTGAAGACATTCAGTAAAAACCATAGGGCAAAGAAGATGGATGGTGCAGGAGCACACCTAGGCTAACCTCCATGTTTTTATCATTTTTGGCTTGTACTTGACATTAGCCAAGTCAAGATAGTTAGGTTATTTCTATACCTTAGAAGTTCATGTCAATGTGGGCTAGGTGAGTTATTCACTAGGACTAAGGTCACAACAATAGCCATTGTTAGTAGTTTTTCAATTACTTGGGCTTAGTTGCTAAATGTTGGATTTGAGTCATGAATGTGTCCTAAACACATAAATGAGGACATAGAGATTCCTTGAGGCCTTTAATGATCTTGGATCCTTGAAAGGAAGAGGTTAGAGGTCCTAAAATTTAGGGAGAAGGAATAATAACAAAGATGCCAAAAGTTGTTTAAATGTTTCTATGACAACATTTGCAATTATTGCAAATATTGCATGCAACTCGGTTATTTTTGGATCCCATTATGAATAGGAGTGGGGAATGGACCAACAAGGCCTAGAATCATGGATATGGCATATAATTTTACCCAAGGACTTGAATCTTAAGAGAAGTCATTCATTGTAACAACTTTGGGAAAAGCAATATAGTCTGCAATTCTGGTTTTTTAAGAATCCCATGTTTTTCATTGTGACAGTGCCATCTTATGGATTGAAAGCTTTGAATTAAGGGTTGTTTTGTGTTATTAGGATAGTTAAAATCATTCTTTATTCATTAACTTAGTTTTTTTGAGGTAGTATACGGTCTTAGTTAAATTGATTTCAGTTTAGTAGACTCACTGGTCCTGTCCTGACCAGTCAGTCAAGTTATGACTCCCCCATGAAATCTAGCTATGGGAAACACCTAAGGATGGATGGAAATGTTAGGAGAGTCAGTAGTGTACATATTTTTAGGATTAGGAGTCTTATAAATATGGAGAGATAATTTTACTACTAAGCCCTAGGCGAGCTGATAGTGCCTGGTTAGTGGTTTAGGATAGAAGAATTGACATGTTTCATACAGGGGAAGAAAGTAATGTATGAAATAAGTATAGTTCTAGTTAGGGTTTAGTCTTATCCTAACATAGTGTGATGGTTGAGTTTATACCAATCACTAAGACCAATTTTTAAGGAAGTTTTCAACTAAGTTGCAGAAAGTCCTAGAAATTAGGCCTATTAGCCCTATTGGACCTAGATTGTAGGAGCCCTATGTACGCATGACTTAGGAACTAAAACTTTAAAAATATCATGTAAGAGGATAAAGGGTATCTAGATATGGGCTTAGATTTTCAAGTCCTTTGGAAAAGTTTTTCAAGAAACAAGAAAAGGTCACTGTGAAAGGCTACAAGGAAACAAGCTCTATTAGGCCTCTTTGAGACTAAAAGTTGGAACTCGATTGAAAAGAGTTAAGAGATCCTCCAAAATGGATTTAGATGGGATAAAATGGACTATCTACATGATTATGGACACCCCTGCAATGATTCATGGATGTTAGAGTGGAATTGACACTTAGATCCTTCTAAGTGTAGGAGAGGAAGTGAACTAACTACTAGGGTGTTAGTATTTCAAAGGTGAAGCACAAGTGTGAGACTCTTGAAGGAGAGTGGGATTAGGAATTAGTTAATCACCTAAGCATAATAAGGACCTAGAGGAGATTAGGATACTTGAAGAAGACAAAGAAGATCTTCTTAGTAAATTATGCAAGCAAGCCCTTGGAATAGTCACATCATAATAGTATCAGAACTTGATTGAGATCAGGCTTGTGGTGGATGTTTCATCCTATTGAATCAGTGGGAGAGAATACACCTTTTGAATTTGTAGAAGGAAAATCCATGGTGACTAATTTTGAATTATCCAAAAAGGTGGATGAGCAAGAAGAAGACAACAAGTTGTTAAGAGAAAGGTTGTCTCAAATGGAGGAACTCTTTGGAGAAGTCCAAGACAAAGCTGAGAAGATGAAAGATAAGATAGATCAAAAAGTGGAAGAAGAAGCAAGGAAAAAGGGAGTGGATGTAGAAGAGGAAGTTCCAACCCCAGACCGTGTTAGTGATCAAGAACCCTTCTTAAAGGCATTGAAGGCCCTAAGTGGTAAATCTTTAGAGGGTGTACCACTTTTCATAGGAAAAATGGATCCAGATTCAGTTATGGATTGGATTGACAGTATAGAGAACCATTTCGAATGTGATGGTATCATAGAGGCCCAAAAAGTGAGTGTGGCCAAGTCAAGGTGGAGTGGATCAGCTCTCACATGGTGGAAGTTTGTTCAAACTAAGAGGGAGAAAGAAGGAAAGATTCCTATAGTCTAATGGAAGGGAATGGTGACTAAAGTCAAGAAGACTTACTTACCTGATGATTATGAGGTTCAACTGCATAGGAGAAGACAAAATCTTAGACAAAAAGATTTGGATGTCCAAGCATACACCGAAGAGTTCCAAAAGTTGTGCTTAAGGTCATAAGTGGTGGAAGATGAAAGCATCAAGCTAGATAGATACTTGAATGGACTCAAGTGGTCTATTCAAGAAGACATGAGTCTTGTGAACTTCAAAACCATTCAGCAATGTTATCAAATGGCCCTGAAGATAGAGGAGAAAGGCAAAAGAAATCAAGAGAAAGCCTCCAAAGGAAGAGGTAGAGGAAGGGATAGTAGAGGATCAAGGGGTGGATATGGTGGAAGAAGTTCAGAATCAAGGACACAAGGAGAAGTCAAGTACATTGAGAAGAAAGAAGGAAGTTCTAGTAGAGGTGGAAGAGGAAGGAACTCAAATTTTAGATGTAGAAGTGGTGGACAAGGAAGAGGAAATTACTTTGCCAATATGAAATGTTACCATTGCAACCAAATGGGACACCCTGCTTATAGGTGTCTAAAGAAGGGTAGTACTTCTCAAGGAGGTAACAAGAGAACTAATTTATTTCATGAAGAGAAAAATGTAGCAGAGACATATTGTGAGGTACCACTGAATTTAGAAGAAGGTGAGAACCTCATGATGAGGAGAACGTTGATCAAGGAACCAATCAAGGAGGAGCCAAACCAAAGGAGGTCTCTATTCAGAATCAAATGTAAGGTGATGGGAAAAGTATGTAGAGTCAGTGTAGACTCAGTGTCTACTGACAAGATTGTGTTAAAGGAAGTAGTCAACAAGCTAGGCATGACAAGGATACCTCATACCCATCCTTACAAGGTCACATGGCTCAATAAGGGACAACATGTCTTAGTCAATGAGCAAGCATGGGTAGAGTTCTCTATAGGGAGATATAAGGACAAGGTTATATGTGATGTGCTTCCCATGGATGCATTTCCCTTGTGCCTAGGTAGGCCATGGCAATTTGACCGCCAAGATATCCATAATGGAGTGAAGAACTCCTATACATTCAAGAAGGATAAATTAACTTTCAAAATCCAATCATTGTTAGAAGATGCAGATGTGAAGACAACATGTCCTAATGTGCTAATGGTGAGTAAAAAGGAATTCATAGAAGCCATGGAAGAAGGAGAAGGAGTTGGCTATGCATTTGTGCTAAGACCAAGAGAAAAGAATGAAGAAAAAGGAGACAAGAAATTAGAGATACCTAAGGAGATACAAAGTATGTTGCAGACTTATGAAGGCATAGTAAGTGATGGAAAACCATCAGCATTACCCCCTACAAGAGCCATAAGTCATAGGATAGAATTCATACCTGGAGCTACCCTTCCTAATAAGGAAGCCTACATGATGACACCTCAACAAAATGAGGAAATTTCTAGGCAAATAGAAGAACTCCTTAACCAAGGCCTTATTAAGAAAAGTATTCGCCCTTGTGCAATACCTGTTGTCCTAGCACCAAAGAAAGAAGGAACATGGAGACTTTGCACTGATTCAAGAGCCATAAATAGGATAACCATTAGGTATAGGTTTCCCATACCTAGGATTGAGGACCTAATGGATTGTCTAGGTGAAGCTAAGTACTTTAGTAAGATAGACTTGAAGAGTGGATATC
>MU227184.1:1071773-1088443 GCA_018584345.1 Thuja plicata
GTAGGACAAGAGAGGAGCATCTTCAACACCTTGAGACTATCTTCAAGAAGCTGCATGAAGAGAAGTTGATGATTAACTTGGAGAAATGTGAGTTCATCAAAATAGAGCTAGTGTACCTTGGGTTTGTCCTCTCTCATGGCAATCTAAAAATGGAAAAAAGTAAAGTGGAAGCCATCATGAATTGGCCTACTCCAAGGAAAGCAATGGAGGTAAGAAGTTTTCATGGCCTTTCTTAGTATTATAGGAAGTTTATAAGATAGTTCAGTGCTATTTGTGCTCCCATGTTGGACATAATCAAAGGAGGAATGAAGACAAGGTTTGTATGGAATGAAAAAGATAACAAGATCTTTGATTTGTTGAAGGAAAAGAATGCTACCCAACCTGTGTTAGTCTTGCCAAGCTTCGAGAAGCTTTCACTATTGAGTGTGATGCAAGAAACATAGCTATTGGGGTTGTCCTAAGCCAAGAGGGTAGACCAGTAGCATTTCATTCAGACAAGTTGAGTGAAGCAAAAAAGAAGTATTATTCTTATGATCTTGAGATGTATGCATTGGATCAAGCTTTGAGAAAGTGGAGGCACTATTTGTTACCCAAGGAGTTCATAGTCTACTTGGATAATCAAGCTTTAAGTTTTCAGAATTCTCAAGAGAAGTTGAGCCACAAGCACATGAAATGGGTGGAATACTTACAAGCTTATACCTTTAATATCAAACACAAGAAAGGTGTCCTCAATAAAGTGGCAGATGCATTGTCTAAAAGAGCTCTCACAATTCAAGAGGTTCAATTGAAGAGCATGGGGATAGATCATTACAAAGATCTATATGCTGATGATGAGGATTTTGCAGACATTTACAAGGTATGTGCTGAATACAAAAACCATTTTCATAGTAAGTATGCTGAATACACATTGCAAAGCAATATTATGTTCAAGGGAAATCAGTTATGTGTCCCTAGAGGCTCTATTAGGGAGAATATGATTCAAGAAAAGCACAATGGTGCATTGAGTGGTCACTTTGGGATCACAAAGACCCAAGAACTTGTTCAAAGGTTCTACTATTGGCCGAGAATGAACCTTGATGTTAAGAGGTCTATGGAGAATTGCATTGTATGTCAAAGAGCCAAAGGTACTTCTTCAAATGCTGGCCTTTACCAACCACTACCTATTCCCACTAGGCCTTGGGATTGCTTGAGCATGGATTTTGTAGTTGGGTTACCCAAGACAATACAAGGCATGGATAGTGTTTATATAGTTGTGGACAGACATAGTAAGATGGCTCACTTTGTGCCATTCAAAACCACTAATGATGCCAGCCAAATAGCCTCTCTCTTCTTCAAAGAGATATTAAGAATCCATGGGTTACCTAAGAGCATTGTGTCTAATAGAGACACCAGATTTATGAGTTATTTTTGGAAGACTCTTTCTCAAAGATTAGGCACTAATTTATCCTTTGGGTCTGCATACCATCCCCAAATTGATGGTCAGACCAAAGTGGTGAATAGAAGCCTAGGAAATCTACTAAGATGCTTGACCAAGGAGTATGGACAGTAATGGGATCAATTGATTGGGCAAGATGAGTATGCCTACAATGATACCATCAATAGATCAACAGAGAAGAGCCCCTTTGAGATAGTATATGGATTACATCCTAGAGGAGTCTATGGGTTGAGAGGCTTGAAGGATGGAGTGAAGGAATGTGGATATGCTGATGATTTTGCTTGTCCAATGCAGGAGATATATGAGACAGTGAGGAATACTTTGACTGAGAACACCTTGAAACTCAAAACCAAGGTTGATGAGAGTAGAAGAATAGTTCAGTTCAATGTGGGTGGCTTGGTCATGGTACATCTTAATAAATCAAGACTTCAAAAGGGAGTCCTTCACAAGTTGAAAATGAGGAGAATAGGTCTCTGTCCTATCTTAGCTAAGTATATTGATAATGCATTCGAAGTTATGCTCCCAGAAGACAATGGACTGCCACCTATTTTTAACATTCCAGACTTAGTCCATTACAAAGGACCACAGCAAGACATGGATCAAAATATCAAGGAAGTGATCAGAGATGTGGAAGATCTCTAATTACCCTTTTCTACAGTCACATGAGTTGATGGTGTATTGGATACTAGAGTCTACAAACAAACTAGAACCAAAGCCTAGAAGGAACACTTGATAAAGAAGCATGATCAAATGGATGTTGATGCAGTATGGGTTAAAGAATCAGAGTTCAAGAAGATGGGGATTGATCCAAGCATCCTCAATCCAAGGGTAGATTGATATTTTTGTTTTGGGGAGGATGGTGTAGGAGCACACCTAGGCTAACCTCCATTTTTTTATCATTTTTGGCTTGTACTTGACATTGGCCAAGTCAAAATATTTAGGTTTTTTCTAGACCTTAGAAGGTGATTTCAATGTGGGCTAGGTGAGTTAGTCACTAGGAATAAGGTCACAATAATAGCCATTGTTAGTAGTTTTTCAATTACTTAGGCTTAGTTGCTAAATGTTGGATTTGAGTCATGAATGTGTCCTAAACACATAAATGAGGACATAAAGATGCCCTGAGGCCTTTAATGATCTTGGATCCTTGAAAGGAATAGGTTAGAGGTCCTAAAACTTAGGGAGAAGGAATAATAGCAAAGATGCCAAAAGTTGCTAAAATGTTGCTATGACAACATTTCCAATTATTGCAAATGTTGCATGCAAATTGGTTATCTTTGGATCCCCTTATGAATAGGAGTGGGGAATTGACCAACAGGGCCTATAATCATGGAGATGGCATCTAATGTTACCCAAGGACTCAAATCTCAGGAGGAGTCATTCATTGTAACAAGTTTGGGAAAAGCAATATAGTCTGCAATTCTGGTTTTCTGAGAACCCTCTGTTTTTCATTGTGACAGTGTCATCTTATGAATTGAAAGCTTTGAATTAATGGTTGATTTGTGTTCTTAGGATATTTACAATAATTATTTATTTAGTAATTTAGTTTTTTTGAGGTAGTATATGGTCTTAGTTAAATTGATTTCAGTTTAGTAGACTCACTGGTCCTGTCCTAACCAGTCAGTCAAGTTATGACTCCCCCATGAAGTCTAGCCATGGGAAACACCTAAGGATGGATGGAAATGTTAGGGGAGTCATTAGTGTACATATTTTTAGGATTAGGAGTCTTGGAAACATGGAGAGATATTTTCACTACTAATCCCTAGGCGAGCTGACAGTGCCCGGTTAGTGGGTTAGGAAAGAAGAATTGACATGTTTCATACAGGGGAAGAAAGTACTATACAGAATAAGTATAGTTATAGTTAGGGTTTAGTCTTATCCTAACACACTATGATGGTCAAGTTCATACCAATCACCGAGACCAATTTTAAAACAAGTTTTCAACTAAGTTGTAGACAACCCCAAAAATTAGGCCTATTAGCCCTATTGGACCTAGATTGTAGGAATCCTATGTACGAATGACTTAGGGAACTAAAAATTTAAAAATATCTTGTAAAAGGATAAAGGGTATCTGGATATGGGCTTATATTTTCAAGTCCTTTGGAAAATTTTTGCAAGAAACAAGAAAAGGTCACTGTGAAAGGCTACAAGGAAATAAGCCCTATTAGGCCTCTTTGAGACTAAAAGTTGGAACTCGATTGCAAAGAGTTAAGATATCCTCGAAAATGGATTTAGATGGGATCAAATGGATTGTCTAAATGATGATGGACACACTTTCAATGATTCATGGATGTTAGAGTGGAATTGACACTTATATCCTTCTAAGTGTAGGAGAGGAAGTGAACTAACTACTAGGGTCTTAGTCTTTCAAAGGTGAAGCACAAGTGTGAGACTCTTGAAGAAGAGTGGGGTTAGGACTTAGTTAATCACCTAAGCTTAATAAGGACCTAGAGGAGATTAGGATCCTTGAAGAAGAAAAAGAAGATCTTCTTAGTAAATTGTGCAAGCAAGACCTTGGAACACTCATATCAATGGATAAAGATCCTATGAATATCAATTACAAGATATTGGAAACTATAATGCTTTCTAGGGTTACGGAATGACATTTCAATGTAAATAGTTTATTAATGGCCTAAAGGCATAAATTACTTGTAAGTGGAAAAATAGTTTCCAAGGGTGTCAAGGGATTAATTAGGAGATTAGAAGTACTTATAATAAGTTTCCTAGGTGTTGGAGGACATTAGAAGTTCATAGTTATAAGTTTTGATTAGTTTTAGTTATTTTCAAAGTTGAAAGATTCATATTTTCAAAAGTAATAGTCACTTTATTTTTAGTGGGAAACACATGCAAACGAGTCTTTTGGTATTTTTTTTGATGTAACTGCCAAAGATAGTTTGAATGGTTGTAGAAAGGAGTTATAAAACATTATTAGAGTCTATTTCTGAAGGAGAGATGCCTGGGTTGTACGAATTTGAACAAGAAACAATAAAAGACCAGTCTTCTTCTATTTTCTGAGTATCACATAAATTTGGGTGTTGTTATTGGGGTCATATCTCCCCAACCCACCGTTGGATCTCTCTGTCTTTTAATATGTTTTTACAAACTTATTACGCCCATCCTCACCAGAGGGATTTTGAATATTTTATGTTTATCAAAAGGTATTAATGTCTATGTATAGGTATATTGGAGGGGTAGTGATAGGGAAGTTTAAGATGAATTTTTAAGATGCAAGCACTAGTGCTTAGTGCCTCTGCATCATATTCCACCAAGAGAAAAGCTTATAAATGTCTTAACAAGTTGTCTAACAAAATAATTGAAAGTGCAAATGTCAGAATAGATTAATATGCAGAGACAAATGATGAGGAAAGTAGAAAATAACAAGAAGACTACAATAGGTTTGTTTACACTAAAGATCCTAACACTCTACCTGAGAAATAGTGTATCACTCCTAAGCAATAGAACATTGCACCCGAGCATCAGGCTGTAATTACCGAAAACTAGGAAAATACTGAAAATGATGTTTCAAGCGATGGAGATCAGAATGAAGGTCAAAATGATGGACACAGAGCTGAACCAAAACTTGCCAAGTATGTCAAAAGACATCATCCAAAGAATCAGATCATAGGAGACAAGAAGGATGGAATGAGAACAAGAGGTAAGTCACTAAACACTAGATGTTTAATTTGTGATTTTAAGCCTAAATCTCTTAATAGTGCACTTGAAAATGAAGAATGGGTAAGTGCTATGAGTAAATAAATAGAACAAATTGAGAAAAAAAAGACATGGACACTAGTACTGAGACTAGATGACAAGAATTTCATTGGTACCAAATGGATATTCAGAAACAAGCTGAACGAGAATGGAGAAGTCACAAGAAACAAAGCAAGGTTAGTATGTAAGGGGTATGCACAAGAATAAAGTATTGATTATGGAGAAACCTTTGCACCCATTGATAGACTAGGAGGAGTAAGAATACTACTTGCTTATGATGCATTCAAATGATTCAAGGTATACTAGATGGATGTCAAATCTGCATTCCTAAATGGAATACTGGAAGAAGAGGTATACATTGAACAACCAGAAGGGTTTGTTGATCCAAAAAAGAGAAACATGTTATGTAGACTACATAAAGCCTTGTATGGATTGAAGAAAACACCTAGATCCTAGTATGAAAGACTTCACTCCTATCTCGTAAGCATTGGATTTGTAAGAAAAAGTGAAAATAGAAATTTGTATTTAAAAGAAGATACTGATGATAATATTCTGATCGCTTAAATATTTGTTGATGATATCATATTTGGGGGGTAATGATATGTTATGTAAATCCTTTTCTAATGAAATGAGAAAAGAGTTTGAAATGTATATGTTTGGGGAGATCAAATTCTTTCTTGGTCTACAGATTCTTCAACAAGATGCAAACATATATATCACACAATCCAAATACATCAAGGAAGTGTTGAAGATATTCAAGATGGAAGATTCCAAGCTAGTTGGAATACTTATGGCTACCAGATGTAAGCTGATAAAGGAAGATAAGTCAAATGAGGTAAATCAAACCCTATATAGATCAATTATTGGCAACCTAATGTATGTTGTTCATACTAGAACATATATAGCACATGCAGTTGGAATATTTGCAAGATTCTCTGCTAATCCCAAAGAATCACATATGATTGTTGTCAAGAGAATTCTGAGATATCTGAAGAACAATGAGGACTATGGATTATGGTATAAAAAAAGGGCAAATTTGAGCTTAAAGTCTATACAAATGCTGATTGGGCTGGAAATTTAGATGACATGAAGAACACAACTGGAGGAGCATTCTTCATGGGTGATAGAATTTTCACATGGATCAAAAAGAAGTAAGGATGCATCTCACAATCTATTGCAGAAGCAGAATATGTGGCTGTTGCTACAAACTGCTCAAATATTGCATGGATCAAACAATTATTGGAAGGTATGAATATGAATATTCTTGAACCAGTGATTATCTGTTATGATAATAATAGTACAATCAACATATCAAAGAACCCATTCATGCATGCTAAGACTAAACATATAGGAATCAAGTATCATTACTTAAGAGAACTACTGCAAGAAAAAGAAGTGATACTGGAATATGTTCAATCAAAGGAAAAATTATCTGGCATATTCACCAAGCCACTACCAAAAGATACATTTGATTACTTGCGAAAGAGACTAGGGGTCCAACCCTTGTTTATCGGTCAGTAATTTGACTAGGAGATTGCATCAGCCTATACAAATCATAAGACCATTCATGTTGATGTAAGCAAAGAAATGGACTACAAAAATACATTTGTACACAACAAGGTAAAAATATGCACCAAACACCAGAGATAATTTTGGCTAACACAAAGCTATGTTGCTAATGGAAGGGAAATTCAAGGATTATATTATAAAAAGGTGAAAGGATATAACTTTGGCATGATCAATGTTTACTTTGGCATTGTTGTCAAAGGGAGAGAATATCAAGATGGGAGACATTATCTTGAGAAGATTCAAAGGAGAGAGATTATATATACATATGAAATATCCATCAAAGGGAGAGAAGTAACCTAAAGGGAGAGATTATATCCAGATGGGGCAGATGTATAGAGATGTAACCTGCAAGGGAAATAATATCCAAAGGAGAGATTACATATGAAATATCCATCATGAGGGAGAGAATACATACAAAGGATAGATTTTTGTCAAAATAAAAAGAGATGATCAAGGAGAGGAATAGTCAAAGGGAGAGAAAAAAACAAAGTAAGAAGCTGATACATCTATCTAGTGGACGGATTGAATATTGAAGAAAGCACTCAGCAAGAAACAAATCTAAGTTATATGAGCTTACTAAGAACTAGACATTTGTCTTGGTTATAGAACAATAAGATTGGTAGTTTGATGAACTACAACTGATATATTTCATATTTTATTAGTAATAATATAGTGTGTTTCCATCAATGCCAAAGGGAGAGATTGATGAACCATAACTAATTGAATGTTTAAGATGTTAAGTTGATGATCGCAGAAAAGAAGAAAGATAATGCAAGACATTAAATTAGTTAATGGATTGTATTTTCATTGATGTCAACTTGATATAATCTAATTGGTTATATATAAAGTTTCAAAGAATTCAAAGAAGCAGAGAGATAAAGGTTATGCTTTCAGTAATGTATAAAATTTTAGTATTCACAAAGTGACAACAGACACCGACTGACAGTGCACATCGATGGATAGAGAACCCCAATAAGAAAAGTCATAGTGATGCCTGAGAAAGAAAACCAATGAGAAAAATCTCAAGCATTACCGATAGATAGAACTTCATAGTGTTACCCAATCGATAGACAACCCTGATGGATAGACAACCTCGACAGAGATACCCGAGGAGAATTGAAGTGTTGACCGAAGGTAACAAAGAGTTAAACACCAAAAAAAACTAAAGTTTAGAAATGACAAAAGACTTAGCTGACAAGAGCTAAAGGAGTTAAATGGTTGTTAATATTTTTTTCATTGACAAGTTAGAATCCAGAGAAAAGTAAGATATTTAAAGTAGTTTTATTATAGTTTTCAAACAAAAATCTACGGGATAAAACTCAAGTAAAGTTTTAAAACAAGATTGGCTAAGATTGTGGATCAAATTGAGAACAAGAAAGTCAAGAACTTAGAAATGGTTGAATCATGTCTACAAAGAGATAATATAATTCATTATGAATTAGGGGAGTGAATAGAGAAGAGGATTCTGAAGAGAAAGTGATGAAGAAAGACTTCAATCAGACCTAATCAATCAAGTTGAAGAACAAAGCTAATTATGCAAACACCAAGAAATAGAGCACAACATCACCAAGCTGAAAAGAAGTGGAGAAAAGGTACTGAAAAGATACATTGATCAGAAAGGTATAATGAGCTTACAATAGATCTGAAAATTTGCAAGTCTATAGCTATATATGTGAGTAGATCATTTACTATTTCAATTTAACCATTGGATCAGAAAGTTTCTTAACCGAGCAGGACTTAAAAATCCTTTATATATTGAGATACATCCAAAGGAGTATCAATAAGTTTGATCATGAAGATAGCATAGAGATGCCAGATACTAATTGACAAACTACACTGGGTTTGGTCATAAAAGGTAGCATAGAGATGCCATATATCAAGTGACAAACTATTCTATTTAAATCCTCTAACAAGGTCACACCTAATTGTGTGTTTGTAACCTTTAACAGGGTTGGATCTTCACCAATATCACTTTAGAAGAGTGAACATTTGGGTTACCGATCCCAAGTGGTTTTTCCCTTAACAGGGTTTCCACGTTAAAAATCCATGTGTCAAATGTATTTATGAGTCATTACTTTAGTGTTTTGCATTACACATAACTAAGTCTAAATTGACTGGTATACACTAAGTAATTTATTGTATTTCAGTAAATGAAAGACTGCTAATTGGTAAATAGTAAGAATAAGATTTAAATAGTGAACTCTAAGCAATAGTTACTTGTTAAGATTATTTCAAGGCATTCATCTTGTAGGAATGAAGATAACTAGAGGCTTAATATTGTGGTACTAATTTTTTGGGTTAAGTTATTGGAATATTTTTTAGGCCACTGATTCACCCCCCCTCTCATTTATTCTAACATACTTTTTCCTCAAGAAATGGTTTTATAGCTAAGCACAAAGCTATTTATAAAACTGAAGTGCTTTAGCTGACGTGTATCTCAGATCCACTTTTCTCAAGAATAAAATTATGTCTCGGTAGACTAGTGCTCAGTCTGCTCTATAGTTTGTGCTCGATGATGTATGTGAAATATCTATCAGTTTACTCTATAAAATATGTTCTCAGTTTACTCTGTAAATTGTCTATCGGTGATAGTCTGATTTTGGTTTTCATTGTGCTTGTCTATTTCGGTGACCTCTACACTTAACTATTTTGGTGACTATTGCATTTGTTTGTATGCAGTCACTCGGTGATCATGTTACTAATAGTCCAAAAATTGTTTCCTTGTATACTAATGACAAACTTATGATCCTTTAGGATTATAAATCTCCCCCTTTGGCATTAGTATCAAAAACTGATATGTACAATTAACTTATGTATTCAGTATATGCACCGAGTGTTTACCTTGTCAAATGACCCCCCCCTATGTGCATGCTTCGATACAGTTTATTTATATGTGTTCCTTTGTAAGGTATATAAATTTTCCCCTTTTTGCATTTTTCCCCTTTGGATTTTCCCCCTTGTGTACATTCATTTTCCCCCTTTTTTGAAAATAATGACATAGGTGTAGTACTTACAACTTGTCAAATATGTGAGCATGGGATTTTTGAATGTCTTCCATCTTCTTCTCCCATTTCTCCTTGAGTTTTTCCAGAGTCATGTACTCCAAAGTGATTCTGGCATGCATGTCATATATACTCTTTGTGACTAACATTTCTAGGGTGGAAATCAATTATTTTGCTGAAGTCATGTGTTGTAGCAACAATGTGAGATTCGGTAGTAATAGAGCTTGGAGCTTGGTTACTTCATCTCTGATTTTTCTTTCATTCTTTTGTATCTCTATTCTCAATCATTTTGATTCTACAATATTCTCATAATTCAATTGGAATGCATTTTCCTTGGTTGTGAGACTTTGTGCGATAGCCTTAAGATCTTCATCTACCTTTTCTATCTTTTCACTATGCCCTTTAGTGAAGTTCTCTAGTGTGCATAACTTTTGAACTAAGGTAACCACTTCTAAAATAAGATGTTCCAATGACTTTACCAATTTAGAAAGTCTTACCTTGTTCTCTGCCACTTCTTGGCTGATTTTCTTAGTGAGCTTATATTGGTACTTCTCTTCTACTTTTTCTTCTAAGACCTTTTCTATGTCCACATTTTGATTGGTGATTGCCTTGGTTAGAGCTAAGAGTTGATCAAGTATTGGTGCATTTTGATCAATTTCTATTTCAGGTACTATTTGCATTAGTATTTCCTTTGTTGCTTCCAATACCTGTGTGTTCTTCTGCTCTTTTTTGATATTATCCTCTATTTCCTTTCTTTTGCAGAGTTCTCATTACTTGGTCAGGGACTCAGGATCCAGTGTCCTTGTATCATAGTCAGGTATATCTATAATTTCATCAAGTGTGAATGGAGCTTTACTCTTCTTCTTCTTTGGTATGGTGCTGGAAGAAGGGAAATGTAGAACTATAGCAAGTTTCTTCTTTGTTTCTTTTGATTTGGGTGATTTTGTGGGAGGTATTTTTCCTTTTGTATGTTGCTCAGTATTGACCTTGGTTAGTAGTAGATGTCTATACTTCAACCTTCTCTTTATTTGCAGCTTTGTTTGCCTCTTCAGTTTCTTTGGCATCACTTTGTTTATCCTCTCCACTTGTTTCTTTCTGCTCTTCATTTGTATCCTTTTTCTCCCCATGGTTATCACCTTTCTCCATCGGTGTGTTTGCATCAGGCTCAGGTGTCTTTTCCTTTTATTCAGATATGATATTGATAGCTTCTATCAATAATAGCATGTGACTTGGTATAGTTGCTTGTGCAACACCTGTTGTTTCCTTTTCATTTGGTTTCTCAGTGGCAACACTTACATATTCATCATTCTTGGGATCATCATCAGAATAAATATTAGTTATATATTTTATGGTGATCTTTGTTGTATCCCCTAATGATTGTAATATCTGAGGCACATCATCCATGGTCTTACTTTCATGTGTTGTCAAATCAACTAGAGTGATATCCTTGGTGTCAGTGATGAAAATCTATTATGGGCTTGGTGTGGCCTCTTTATCTTCATAGTGAGGTGTCTCGGTAAGAGCCAATACCTTCTTGGGGTCATTGAAGATTTTATTCCTAGTGTCATTGCTTTCTTTGTCAAGGTCTTGTAATCTTCCCTCTAGTACTTTGTATGCTCCTATCTTTGCTGAGAATTTATTTGCATGCTCCTTCATTGTTTCATCAATTTCTTCAACTGTTGACTCGGGTGGCATGAGTGTAACTAGGTATCTTTCCCTTATCTATTTATCTATGTGCAAGGCATATGTCCATCTTGCTCATATTCTGTCATTAAGATCTTGTGACATTTTCTTGTTGAATTGTATTGGTACATACTTGTATGAAACCATTTCCTTAATTATGGCTTCTTCTATCTTATATTGATCTCTGGGAGACAAGGTTAGACATTGTCTTATCTTTCAGTGTGATATGCTCCCGGTGTTGATTATTAATTCTGCAACTTCATCAACTATTTGAGGAACTTTGATCTTTTTAGTTTGGAGTCCTTGGTCTTTCTCATCCTATGAATTATCTTCCTTATCCTCTATTCCTTTGATATATCTCCTTCTTTTCCTCAGTGTTGATTTCCCAGTTTGAGGCTTTCTCTTCTGATAAGTCATTATTGTACCTTTCTTAACTAGTGGTGAATGTGCATCTTTGGTAGTCTTACTCCTTGGTCCTGATGCAACTATCAAATTTGCAACCTTTTCTTTCTTGGATGGTGGTGCATCTAACTCAGTAGACTCGGAGTCAGTTATTTATTTACCTTCATCGATGATTGACTATCCCTCAGTGACATCATGTTTCGATTGTTCATCATTTACCAATAGTTTCTTCTCTAGTGTTTTCACCATCTTTATTTTCTTTTGGTCTATATTTTTCACTACTAAGCCAGTTTTGATTCTAGAGTTGGCTTATTCATATGTTCCAAATCTACTCAATTATTTGTCCAATACTTCATTTAGCAAGGCTTCAATAGAATTTGTGGATTGATCTATGTTGATCTCCTAATCCAGTGGTGGTAACCATGTTGTTCTCAATATAGCTAGTTTTATTAGAGTGATTCTGGTATCCACTATGAAACATATGTCATCCTTGTATTGTTCCACCAGTTGTGTAGGGATCCTCATTCTCTTCTACATTCTATCTTTGAAGGTAGTGAAGTATGAATCCATTACAGATGTGAAATTATCCCCTAGTGACTTAATGAATTCACTAATTTGTGTAGTCATTGGTCTGGTTGTGTCCTAGTGGATATTACCGATAGATGGGAAGAAATTATGAAAGTAGAAAAATGTGCACATGAGGAGTGAACTAAACTTACATGAATTAGATCTGTCCAACCTAATTTTCCTCATATTCTCCTCCAATTTCTTTAGTAGCAGCTTTGATAAGTCTAGTTGTAGTCCCTTTTTCACAATCTTATAAGCAGTGTCAACTACTCCACAAGCTATGTTGTTCAATCAGATAGCTTGGTATACCTTGTATCTAGGTACACATGCACCAAACTTCATCTCTAGGTCAGTGATTGAGTTAAATTTCAAACCTTTGTTGTCCCATATTGTACTTGTTAACTTTTCAATATTGGGGCAAGAAAGATGTTTTAGTGCTTTAGCCTTGTCGGTTACTGCATGAATCACATCCTTAGTGATTGGTTTTGGTTTATCCAACCACATTTTTCTATCATGTACTCAGCTGAGTACTATCTGAATCCACTCGGTCTTGAACTCTTTCAGGAACATTAGGGCATTGTTAACCCTTTCACCTTAATGTGTTTGTGTTCATCTCTAAGGTTTCCATCTTGGCATAGCTTCTTGTAAGCTTCTTCAACCTCAAGATATTTTATCTCTACAATATTGCATTGGATGTATGCACAGATATATTCAACTAGAAAAACCCTTAGAGGGATGCTTGAGAATGCTCCCTTGTTGTTAGGTTGTGAAGCAACTTCAGGGAAAAATTTATACTTAGGCTCTTCACAGGTTTTGTTCTTGATCAGGGTGACCTTCTTGTCCTTTGTGCTCTGGATATTTGTGACTCGCAAGGTAGTTTCCATTGTTCGTGAAATTAGGGCTTTCTCTGTAATGAATTGTGAGCTTGGTAAGTCTTGGTACTTACATGATCTTTTTTGTAGATGCTAGGAATCTGTTGGAGTTGCCTTTGAATTTGTTGTCAATCAATCTGCAAACTTATCATTTTTAGACTCTCTTCTTCTCTCTCTTGTACTCACTTTTCTCTTAGTGAATGAAAGAGATCTTTGTTTCCCTATTTATAGAAAATAACCTAAGTGGTGCATTAAATGATTTAGCTACCACTCGATCGTTGAAACAATGATGCTCGAGTATCATACCAAAGTCTTCACCCTCAGTGATTATACAACACTCGGGGTAAGTGCCAACTTAGTTGTACTTTTCACATGTTCACCAATGGTGCTTGATATGTAGCAAAGAATTGATTATCTTTCATGTGCTTACTGGAAATTCTCAGTTTATATTGATAACTTTGTTTTTACATGTATATTGATGATGCTTGGTATGTATTGACTGAAGAGATTGGATTCACACAATCATAACAAGAAATACCATAGTGCATCTCCATTCATGCAAATTTGACATATTATCCATGAATATTGGAACTGATGTAAAGTATAAATTTGTAGAGTGCAGTTCCATACTTACTTGTTTTGCTTAGGTCAGGTTGGTGATGTCACCAGATCCATTAGATGAGGTGTCACCTATTGTGGTGCTTGGTCCAACATTATCTTTTCTTGAAGATTTCTTCCACATTTGATTTCTCATTCTCCTAATATCATCAATAGTGTTCCCATTAGAAAAAGTGCTTGACTTTGTCACTCATTCTCTATAGTCCTTGCTTAGGTGATCGACCTTATGACAGTGTAAGCATGTCATTCCAGAGTTAGTCCCGTTCCTTGATCATTGTATCCATTTCCTCATGCATTTTGTAGCTATGTGTCCATATCTACCACATGATGTGGAGTTTACCCATGTGTTGTAATCCAATACATGTGAGTTACCCAATCTTCTTAGTTTATAAGAATTTTCTTGTTCTTTTGGTTTCCAGACTTTATTTTTCTTTTTCTTGCATTCATGAGATGTGTGGCCATGAATTTTGTAAGTGGAACAATATTTTTCCCTGTAGGATTCCTTCTTTGGTTTTTTCACCTTAGATCTGCATTCATGTGCTTTGTGTCAATGCTTGTTACAGTTATAAAAATTACCTATGAATTTAGAAGTGGATTTAGGAATACCATTAGCTTTGCTCCTGCAAACATTTGAAGTGTGGTCTAGTTTTCCACAATGATTGCATGAATGCTTCTTTTCTCCTGGATTTGTGTAGACATATTTTTGTTCCACTTGGTTTAATGATTCTCCATGCTCGGTATACCCTAGACCAGTATTTTTGTTGAGTCTTCTTTGTCCATTCAGAAAATCATTCATTCTTTTTGTGCTTTCTTTAGCTTTCTTGATCATACCATTATATTGTTGTTGAATCCTTACTTCATGCTTTAGTTTCTCATTTTCTTCTCTTAGTTCACCAATATCTTCCAATTTCCCATTCAGTTCTATGTTCACTTGGTTGGCCTCATGACTCATAAGAACTATTTGATTGGTGATCTCATGATGATGTTCAGTAAGTCTTTGTATTTCAATTTCTCTCTTGCAACTTTTTAGTGATCTTCCTCATGTCATCAATAGATAATGGTCTTTCTTGTTCAAATTGTCTAGGATTATTTATAACATCAATCATTCTTACCATCTATGTCTCTTGACTAATCCATAGTACCTTTACTTGTTCTATCAGATGTTGATTGATTTCATTAAGACTTGTAATTCTTCCTTCAGATGTATTGCTAGATACAGATCCCGATGACTCAAACAAATCATGTATCTCTTCTTCATGATAGTCATTTTCATTGTAGCGATATGCCATAACTTTTCTTTCATCCAGTAGCTCTCTCATCTTAATTCTTTCTTCTTTGTATTTCTCACAGAATATATGTATCTGCAACTTCTAATTTTCAATATTCTTGTCAAGCTTATACCTTTCCATTGTATGATCTTTTCTCTCAAGTGATTTAAACTTTTCCAAATAAGAGTTTTAGCTTTGATACCAATTGTTGGAATAATGGAATGGTGTGTACTAAGAGTGGAGGGGTGAATTAGTACCCTTAAATTTTTTTATCAATTAACCCTTAGTAATCTTTTCTTGTATTGCCGCCCATATTGCTTTTCTACCTTATGCATGTAATATCAAAACATAAATGTAATTGCATGTAAACATTCATGAAAATTAGTTACACATGACACAAGAATTGGTAACACAGAAAAACCTTGTTAGAAGGTAAAAACTGTGGTGGGGATGAAACCCACAAATATTCACTATCTGCAGAATCAAAGGTGCCAGCTAAGGCTACAAGTGTGATCACTTCTGATGATCTTATCCTGTTAGGAGTAACATTTTAGAATGGTTAGGTATAATTGGCTAAGATATTTTAACAACATTGTTAAGTGTGGACTTGGTTAAGAGATTTACAATAAGACTATTAAGTCCACCTTCTTAAAGTATTTCTTCTATTTTCAACAATTGTTAGAGAGTAGTTAAAAATAATTGTTGACCAGATAGTATGCAATCTTGAATTTTTGAATACAGATCCATTTAGTTTACAAGATATGTGTATCACCTGTAGTGATGGATATTACCTCTATTATGCTCGGTAGCCTTGAAACTTGTTCTTCATAACTGAATTCTTTCTTTTGTGTCCTTCTGCATGAAATTCTTTGTCTGATCCATAGATGTCTTCTATGACTACAATAATCATGTTTTGATTGATTACTACATCTATTTATACAATGTATTGACCTAATTAGGTGTCACTCTTTACAATAAAAACTCTATGATCAAAGCTTTACGATAAAAACTCTATTATCAAAGCTTTACAACTTGACCCTGATCTCCTAGTTTGCATGTTTATAATCAGTTAGACTAATTAAAAAATTTACATTTACTTTACTTGCTCCTCAATAAATGGTTTTATATCTAAGCATAAAGCTATTTATAAAAATGAAGTACTTTAGCTCACGTGTATCTCAGATCCACTTTTCTTGGGAATTAAATTGTCTCTCGGTAGACTAGTGCTCGGTCTCCTCTGTAGTTTGTGCTCGGTGATGTTTGTGAATTGTTTGTCAGTTTACACTATAAACTGTGTTCTCAGTTTACTCTATAAACTATCTATTGGTGATATTCTAATATCGGTGTTCACTATGCTTGTCTATTTTGGTGACCTTTGCACTTAACTATTTCGTTGACTATTGTATTTGTCTGTATGTTGTCACTCAGTGATCATGTTACTGATAGTCCAAAAATTGTTTCATTGTATACTAATGACAAACTTATGATCCTCTCTCTCTCTCTCTCTCTCTCTCTCTCTCTCTCTCTCTCTCTCTCTCTCTCTCTC
>MU227184.1:1088493-1100863 GCA_018584345.1 Thuja plicata
TCTCTCTCTCTCTCTCTCTCTCTCTCTCTCTCTCTCTCTCTCTCTCTCTCTCTCTCTCTCTCTCTCTCTCTCTCTCTCTCTCTCTCTCTCTCTCTCTCTCTCTCTCTCTCTCTCTCTCTCTCTACATAACCCATGTGGGGTATGTAGAACTAAAAGCATAAGTTTTAGTTCTGCAGAACCCACACAGGTTATGAGGAAATATGAACATTGACCTTTAGCTCAATGGAACCCGTATGCATTCCATTTAGCTAAATATATATTATTCCTAATGGGATAAAAAATAGTATTACAACTATTTCCAAGGTCCCACTATTGTTTTTCATGTCTTTCTACTATAGTATCAAACAAGTTTTAATTTATGTTTTCACATTTGATTTTAAATGATTGATTTCTCTTGTTTTTTTGTTTGTTTTTGAAGTTATTTTAGTGTTATTACTAAATATATTATAAAAAATGATGATAATTTGTTGTTTTTGAAGTTATTTTAGTGTTATTACTAAATAGATTATAAAAAATGATGATAATTTGTTGTTTTTTTTGTATTTGACTGTGTAGGACAATCAATATCAATGATGGGAAAGAACAAGTGAGGAACAAGTGAACAAAAAGAGGCATCAAAGGAAAGACAAAGGGCATATGAAGAGATTACATAAAGGTACATATTCAAATTTACCTAATTAAAATGATGAACATGAAAAAATAATGAATGCACCTAATGCACCAAATTAAAATGATCAACATACACCAGTTCAAATGCATGTGATGAATGCACGTAATGATGCGATAAACATACAACATTTGAAATTGATGTGATGAATGCACCTAATGCACCTAGTGAAATTGAAGAACATGCAACATTTAAATTAAATGTGATTAATGCACTTAATTCACTTAATGAAAATGGAGAGCATTCACCAATCTTAACGCCTCCTAGAACAATTCGTAGAAAACCAAAGTTTCTAATTGACATTGATGAAAATATTTTTAATCTAATGAATGACATTTTTTTTGAAATAAGTTTTATAAGAATGTGGAATATCTATTTTTAAAGCTTAAATCAAAGTGGAAGATTACAATTAGTTTATGAAATGATTAAAAATCTGAAATTTAGAGAGGAAATGAAAATTTTGGGGTTACGAACGTCCAAAAATAATAGTGAAAGAAACATTGTGAGAAATCTATTTGATTCATACCAAGCCATTGGTGCAAAATCATGTACTAAATATGCTAATGGTACTCAATGTGTCCTCACATCAACCACAATGAGAAAGGAAATAGAAAAACCATGTTTAATAAGAAAAAAAAGCAAGTCATAAAGGATAAAAACAATAACATTACATAATGCATGAGAGAGGAGAGAGAAACTTGAGGATCCTAACTACAACTCTCTTTGGTAATTCTCAGGTAGACTCCCATGCAAGGACAAGGTTGTTGTTGATGCACTAAGAAAATTAATTGAATTTTTTTGGCATGACAACACACGTGTTTCACCCAACCAAAGAGATTGTGTTAGAAGGAAAATTAGATTTAGAAATTGTGAGCCACATCCAAAATAGTATTTATATATGGTTCAAACACAATTTTATGAAACATTTATTCAAAGCTTTCCTTAGATTAAAATTAGTCAAAGATATTTTGAGATGAAAAAACAATTTTATATTAAGATTAATAATGCATGTACTACATGTTATTGTAGGATCCATGTTGAATTTTCTATGCATTATGATATTTATCATCATGTATGTTGTACTTTTCACACTAACAATGTTTTATAAGAATGTGGTCTACAAGAACCTCCTAAGTCATCGAGAGAATTTATTTCAAGTGTACTATGTAAATGAGACGATGGGTGTATTTATTATAAGATGATGTGTTTGAAAGGTTTTTGTCCTACATGTGGTGGCTTTAAACAGTTGCATAGATGTCTACATCTAGATATAGCACACATGAAATTGGTAAGAAATTAGTTTCTATTGGAAAATACGACTCAAACATATATGGTGTTAAAGATGGAGAATACATAAAGAGGTGTGAGTTAGTGAAAAGGGGTATATGCGTAGCTGATTTTATGAAGATTTTTCAAGAGAAACTAGTTGATGAGTATATAGGACAATCACATAGAGCTAGGTGGTTAGATGAGAAATTCAATTTGTGTAAGGATATTTTTCCCCTTAGTACTATTATATGTATCATTAATTTTGCTGAGAATTATACATTAAAGTCTCAAAATGAAGTTCAACCCATGTATCACCACTCTACACAAGTTACAATTTTGTACACATAGCATTCATGCATGAAAATGATAAGATAGAGGAGGACTATAAGGTTATAAGAGAGTATCACTTCTATATTAGTGATGATTGTACTCATTTATCATAGTTTGTGCAAGGATGATTTACACTTTTCTATTAAATTTTAAGGGAAACAGATATAAGATAAAACCAACACATAATATGGCCAAACAATTGTACCTTAAAATTCAAGAATGCAAGGATGTTGTACTGGTTTACTAGAATGCATGTGACAAGTGGTGTGCAACATTTTTTAATTTCACTAAGATAGGACATGGAAAGGGATAACTTGATGGTGTGGGATTATGTGTAAAAATATCTCTCTCTAGAGAGGAATTGAAGTACGAAGGTGGCATAGTGTTAATAGACATAGAAACAATTTTGCAATGGTGAACTCTCCGATGGGACTAGGTACTGTAGGTAAGTCCATAGTTTCTAGACATTTTTAGTTGATAGGTGAATCTAACACTGAAAACTATCTATATTGTTGTAAACTTACAATATCAAGTGATGTGCATTCATTTAGATCAAATGCAACATCATTAGCTATTTATACTAGACCGATTGCATGCTTTTTTCTTTGTGTACATGCATTTTGTGTGGGATGAATGTGAATCAAAAGAACATGGGTTGACCAAAGGTCTTGTAAACCTTTGTAACCCCTTGATACATATCAAATTCCTAGACGACTACAATTGAACCAAGTTTAAGCATTAGTGGATTTTAACTATGTATCTGACCTAGTTAAATCGGGCAAATTTTCAATTTATTACTTCGGTAAAATCAATTTTAACCTCATTTTATTATACTTTACATTGATTTTGGTATTACCTTATCCCTCTATAAAATTCAGGTCATGTATATGTAGTTATTGAAAATGAGAATAATGAAGAAGGAACATATTACTTTTTGTGTCATTGTATTGTGGCTAGAAAGAAATTGACAACTACAATCATTGATGGAGAGGACCTATTGACTACCTAATAGGATCTGTTGTTGTGATAGGGAAATAGCTTAGAAGGTATTGTTGTTGTGTCGTATTGAGACCTCTTAAACTCATTTTATTACACATTACATTGATTTTAGTATTAACTTATCCTTCTATAAAATTTGGGTACCCTATCAAAAATTATAATGTCTCATTGTTTGAGGACTTTGAGACGCATACATATTCTTGATTAGTCTAACCTTGTTGTTGCAACAAATATTCAATTAATTAATTATCATGGTAGACCTCTTAATATGAATCTATGGAAATTTTGCAAACCAGACCACGAGCCAATACTTGACATAATAAGGGATAGAGCTGATCCATAAAGTTCACTTGATTGATTTTGGGCCATCTAGAAGAATGATTCTACAAAATGGTAGAATAATTTTGACAATTTTGTATATATCTTTTGCGAAACATTGTAACTTCACTTTTTTTGTATATATAAATGGCCATGAGGTTCTCTATGTGTATATTTGGAGGCCAAATTTTGTATATAAAAATTGTAATGAGCTATAATGTGCATATTTAGATGCCAAATTTTGTATATATAAATGGTAATGAGATGTCATGTGTATATTCGATGCCAAATTTTGTATATCCTAATGTGTACCATTTGATTATAAATACATATTGAATTTTGTATCGTGACATTTGTATATCCTAATGATTACCATTTGATTATAAATACATATTCAATTTTGTATTGTTACACAAATAAATTTTGTATCATACTATTCATGATGTAATAAAGTACAAAAGATGTTGTCATTATGCAAATAACCATTTTCTTCTTACATCATCTTAAATTGTAAGAAATTGTGTACTATACAATTTAATGGTTGTTTAGCACCCTCCTTAGTGTATTTTTATTATAAGTATGTTTAATGAACATATAATTCAAATTTGTTCAGTTTACCTCTTTAGCTTGTGTAAAAGTTGGGGTAGGATATAATTACATCCTCCTTTGATTTTCCCCTTTTCCACTTGTGAAAAAATCAAGGTAGGATCTAATATCTATGCATACTCTACTATTTTTCCTCCAATCACAAAATTTATTTCCCTCTTGGGCCTTATCTTGGGCAATTCCAAGATTTAAATGCATTTATGCTCAATTTCCCTGCTTATCTTTCTGTTTCTCCCCAAACCACTTAACATCTCTTGGATCCTACACCTTAACCTTAAAATTAACACCTTTTGGGTATAGGTCAAACCACTTTCAACCTATACCTCTAGATTTTAAATTTTATGGTATCTAGGCCTGATGCAAGGTGTTTTCATTTTTTATTTCCTAGTGAAGTTGACCTTCGTAAATTGGATCCCGAAATCACTATTTAAGAAACATATTTGGTAAGATGAAATAAAGTGAAAGGTGGACATCACAATTTTATCACAAAAAGAAATCACAAGGTGGAAGATCAAACTTGATGACATCCATTGAGGCAAGAGTTTATTATTTAAGATCTTATTCAAATCATTCCAATCAAGCATCTACAACCTCAATTAAAAATTTCAAGACATTGTTCTCTACATCATGGAGTTTAAAATGGATTTTGAAGATGACTAGGTGTGCTTTTTCCCTTGGGGGCTTGGTATGATTTCCTTGTTATTTTTAGATCTATCCTTTGCTACTTCATATTTACATGATCACATTTCTATGCATTCAAATACATATTGTTTTCCTTTGCATGCTAGTGTTTCATTATTTAGGGTTAGATCTTGGCATTTAAATTTACTATATCCTTTGAAATTTAGACATAAAATCTAGATACACAAGCACTACATATTTTTTGATGGCTATTCATGGAGGTGGAAATCACCAAAATAGGGGGTTGAATAAGGCAAAGCCCTATATAGCCAGCCACACACAAATTTTTCTAGATTTGTAGGTTTTGGAGTACAGATTTAGCTACAATATCAGGTATAGGTTGAACCTTAAACATATACCTTGATATATAGAGTGTAGAACTCAGTTACAGAGCTAGAAAGATAGTTAGAAGAATAGCCCAAATCAACTTTTTTTAGATTTTGAGAAGATTGGGTATAGGTCAAACCTTCAACGTATACCTGGGAATAGGTCAAACCATTTTTGACTTATTCCCGAGACATAACAGAAAGTTTTAGAATTTAGTGTTGCATGTTGCAGAGTGCCAGGTTCAAAAATCAAGTCATTTTGGGACTTTGAAAAATACGAAATCAGTCTCCAAATTCATTGTCCTTCTCTCATTCCTAGGTGCACACATTCTTATCTTTCTTTCTTGTATCTATTTTCATAGATAATATTTATACATCTTTCTCTCTTTCATATCCTATCTTGGAATTAAGGAAACCCAAAACCTATAAGACCTAGATCTCATGCTTGTACCCTTTCTGACTTGGTTGTACTTGCGAGATATACCCTATAGGTGAAGGTACCCTAATCCATAATTTATTGTTGAAGTGGACATCTACCATTGATGACCATTTTACCATATAAATTTTGGTGAACCTGACCCTTTCACGCTTTATATGCCTTTTGTGTTGGCTAGTTAGATCTTGCATACATTTCAGATATATCAAAAAATTGTCATTTAGTGATTAGGTTTACTTTTTATGCTTTGCAATTATAATTCATGTTTTCATTGTAATGTTTATTATTTCTAGATATACTTTTTCTTGCATCATAAATAGATAAAAATACCTAAAAAAAATTGTTTTCTTGCATATCATTTATATGTGAAAAATACAAAAAACAATTGCATCTTGTTTATCATTTAGTTTGTTTTCAACATGTATGACTTCTTTGTTCATTATTCTTTTGATGATTTATTTATTAAGAATGAAATCAATAGCCCTCAAGAGGTTCCTAATAGTGAATATTTTTTTGTGAAGGATGTGATCTTTCATGACCCCATCTCTACTAAATCTTCCTCTACATCTCTTCAACCAAACCTTGACAATGAATTACTCTCCTTGCTTCCTTTGAGTGATTCATTTTCAACATTGAAACACCTAAAGTATTTTTCCATGCAAAAACTATGATAATTGTTAAAGGATGCACTTCTCCTCAACCTTCTAACAATTCTATCATTACTGTTTAATGCTATTCTCAACAATCTAATCCTCAAACTTTCACTTCACCTATGATTACAGTTAAAGGATACAATCTGCAAGATTCTTTTCAAACTATGAACAAGCGTACTGTCAAAGGGAAACCTAGAAGTCCTTTGAATTTTTTCAAGGATTACAATGCAGTATCTCATATCTATCATAAATGAAACAATCCTCAACCTACTTATTTTGTTCCTACTTCTTTACCACTTCTCAACCAGTGCGCCCTCTGTCACCACGCTTATTCCCCAATCTTGGAAAGGAGTATAATTTGGTTGAACAATACATGATATTATTACTAATATTTCCTTATGGGACATTCTTCAACCCTCTCCTAAAAATCATGAAACCTTGCAAAAATATTTTACTACAATTCCCACTCCATCCCCTAACCAAGACAACATCAATTGTTTCATGGAATGTACGGATACTACACTTGTTCCTGCACAAATTGTCTTCACCCAAGATTATTTTCCTTCAAAAGAAGTTCAAAATCAATATGATTCCCTTATTGTAGGTTTCCTTATCAATGGTAATATTATCAGAAGGACCTTAATTGAAATGGTTATGGATTGAATGTTTGTAGTTTGGATATGTTGAAAGAAATCAAAGATGATATGACAATTCTTACACGAGCTAATATTCCTATTTGTGGCTTTGACAATGTTGCTAAGAAAACATTGGGTATCATAACGTTACCTATTATAGTTGGTCTAGTTATTTTAGACACTCCTATTTATGTGATGCTTGGACTCTTTAATTACAATCTTCTTTTTGGTACACCTTGGTTACACAATATGCATCTTGTTCCTTCAACTCTTCATCAAAAAGTTAAGTTCATCTATAACAATGTGATGTACACTCTTAAAGCAAATGATAGACCAAATATTTTTTTGAATGTTCAATCAAGCAATCCTCCCTTGTCTATTGAAGAAAAATGAGATTTTGATTCTCAAACTAATCCTAAATCTAATGATGATCCTCATTCTTTGAGTTCACTTTCAGATGATGATGATGACATGTAACTGAATGAATGTTTGAAGATGTTAAGTTGATAGCCAAAATGCAGAAGGATAATGCAAGACATTAAATCAGTTAATAGATTATATTTTCATTGATGTCAACTTGATATAATCTAATTGTTTATAATAAAAGTGTCAAAGATTTCAGAGGATCAGAGAGATAAAGATTTTTCTTTCTATAATGCATAGAAGACAAGCATTCACATTGTGACTACAAACACCAACGGTCATTAGAACCCGACGGATAGAGATCACTGAGAGTCAAGTCACAGTGATGCCCGAGCAAGAAAAATGATGAGCATTACCGATGAGAAGAATCAAAAGCAAACCCGATGACCAGAAACACAGTGTAAACTAATGGAGAAGCCTGAGGGAACTGAAGTGTTGACCGATGCTATCAGAGAGTTAAAACCAAAAATAATTGGAGTTCACAAAGGACAAAATATCTAGCTAGCAGAGCTAAATATAGAATTAGCTGGTTGTTATCATTGTTTTCATCGACAAGATAAGCCAGAGATAAGTGATTGATTTAAAGCTGATTTGTCCTATTGGAAAGAAGATCTCAGTAAGATAAAACATCAGTTTTTATTTAAATCTAATAAGCGAGAATTGTGGATCATGCCAAGTTCAATAAAATCAAGAACCTAACAATGGTGATATCATGTCTATTTAAGAGACAACTCAAATCATTACGAATGGGTGTGGGGAGAAAGAGAAAAGAGGATGATAAAGAGAAATTGATGAAGAGAAACTTCATATAGTGCTGATCAAAAAGCTGAGGAAAGAGCTAAAGAATTCTACAGACACCGAGCAACAAAGCATAGCATCACCGAGAAGAATCAAAGTGGAGCAAAGGTATAAATAGAGTTATATTGATCAGAGTATTTTATGAGATTACAATAGATCTAAAAATCTACAAGTATAATTTGTATATGTGAATAGATCATACTGTTTCATTTTTACCATTGATTTAGAAAGTCTCTTAACTGAGCAAAATTTAAAGATCCTTTCTATATTGAGATACATCTAATGGAGTATCAAAAACTTTGATCATGAAGATAACATGAGATGCCAGATACCTATTGATAGGCCAAGTGAGTGTTTGATCAAGGATGGTAGCATAGAGATGCCCGATATAAAGTGACAGACTAAAATTTTAAATCATCTAACAAGGTCACACCTAACAATGTGTTTGTAACCTTTAACAGGGTTGGCTCTTCACCGAGCTCACTTCAGAAGAGTGAAAATTTTGGGTTACCAGTCCCAAGTGGTTTTTCCCTTAACAAGGTTTCCACATTAAAAATCCATGTGTCAATGTGTTTATGAGTCATTACTTTAGTGTTTTGCATTACACATAACTTAATTGGATTGATTGGTATACTCTAGATAATTTACTGTTTGTCAGTAAAATAATAGACTACTTTTTGGTAAACACATGGTATAAGGTTTTACAAAGCATTCTGATCAGTAGTAGTTTGATAAAAGTATTTGGAGGCATTCATCTTATAGGACTCAAGATAACTAGAGGTATAATTTGGTGGTACTAATATTTAAGGGTTGATTATTGGAATATTTTGAGGCCACTAATTCACCCTCCCCCTCTCAGTTATTACTAACAATTGGTATCAGAGCTTGTGATCTTAGAAAGGGAGTTTAATAGCTCAAGCAAAAGATCACAAGATGAACAGATGAGATGTGCCCAAGTTGAATAAAGACAACTTTGCATCATGACAAAGTAGAATAAGACTTGACCTATCAGGTATTGGAAATGATATTTTTCAATACTTAGATACTGAATATGTGTTTCCTACAGGACCTCATACTCTTGAGCAACTAAGAGTTAAGAATGATCATAACTACATGATGATAGAACTTGCATCATCACTCTCTGATGTTGAGTTTGAAGATGTCAAAACCTGCACCCCTGCAAAGAAAATGTGGGATAATTTGAAGGTTGTACATGGAGGAGATGCCCATGTACTAAGAGAAAAGCTAGAAATCCTAAGAGGGAGGTTTGATGACCTAAGGATGAAAGAAGGAGAAAAAATTACTCAGTATAGCAACAGAATAAAAGAGGTAGTCAATGCTATCCGAGGACTTGGAGGTACACTTGAAGAGGAGATAGTGGTAAGAAGAATCTTAATAACCTTATTGCATGTTTATGCTATTAGAGTTTCTTCTATTCAAGAAATGAGAGCAGTTGCAAACAATACAGTTACTCTAGATAGTCTGATTGGTAGACTAATATCATTTTAGATGAATAACTTTGACAATAGTGTCTTGCCATCTATAGAATCTGCATTCAAATCTTCTCTAAAGATAAGTAACTCAAGTCATAGACATGCTGTTAGAAATGATAGTGACAGTGATAATGAGGATCAAGGACTTGATTAAATTGAAGCACTTATGGCTAGAAGATTGCAGAGAGGCAAAGGCATACACAAAGGTAAATTGCCACTTGTATGTTTCAATTGTAAAGAGGTTGGATAATTTGTTGTAAGATGTCCAAACTAATGAAAATATGATAGAGGAAATGATAGATCATTTGAGAAGATGTTTGATAAAGGTGAAAATAGAGAATACCAGAGCAACCAACAATATGACAAGAGAGACACCCAAGACTACAAGGACAAATGGAAGAAATCTTGTTACCTAGCTGAGAGCAGAGTTGATGACACTGAAACCAAATCAGAAGAAGACATTGAGATGGTATTTGTAGCCATGAAGGATGATTCAAATGAAGATAAAGAAATATATGTAGAAACAACATTCATATCTAAAGTTAGTAAAAATGATGTCTAGATCATAGATAGTGGCTGTACTCACCATATGACCGGTGATAAACAAAATTTTGAGACTTTTGAATACTATAATGGTGGTTCAGTAAGAATGGGTAATGATACACCTTGTCCAGTTGAAGGTAAAGGAACCATAATGTTCAATAACATGATAAAATGTGAAAATGCTTACTAGGTTAAGTGACTGAATTACAATTTGTTAAGTGTTTCTTAGTTAAACAATTTAGGTCATAGAGTAGCATTTGAAAATAAGAAGGCAAAGATGTTCAATGAATCAGGAAGGTTGATTGGTACCGGTGAGCAGACAAAAGGCATTCTTTTCTATCTTGATGACACTAACACCACTTGTTTGATGGCTAGAAATGAAGACTTATGGTTGTTGCACAAAAGATTGTGTGATGTGAACTTTGACAACATGATAAAGATAAGCAACAAAAGGAATGTCAGAGGCTTACCAATGATGACTAAGCCCGAGCATATCATGTGCAAGAATTGTCAAAAAGGTAAGATGACAAAGTCTAGTTTCAAGAGAAAAATCCATATATCTACTGCAATTCTATAATTAGTCCATACAGATTTATGTGGGCCAATGAGGAAAAAGAAGTATTATGGAGATAGGTATTTCATTCTCTTTGTTGATGATTTTTCTAGAATGCTGACATTCATGTTTTCTAAAAGATAAATTAGAAGCATTTAAGATGTTTAAATGGTACAAAGAAATGGTAGAAAAACAAAGTGAAAATAAATTGAAATGCTTAAGGTTAGATAGAGGAGGGTAATTTACTTCAGAAGAATTCACTGACTATTGAAATGAGCATGGAATTAAGAGATAGGTTTCTACAAAAAGGACACCACAACAAAATGGAATTGCTAAGAGGAGAAACAAATCAATAGTTGATTGTGCAAGAACATTGATGATTGAGAAAAGCATCACTCAAAAATTTTGGAGGGAAGATATTAGTACTGTTGTCTACACACTAAGCATAGTAAAATTGAAGGACACAAAGAAGACACCCTATGATCTTTGGTATGGTCATACTCCCAATGTAAGTTACTTCCAAATCTTTGGTAGTCAATTTTATATATTGAAGGATGATAGAAATGGAAAACTTGATTGCAAAAGTGAAGAGGGTATCTTCCTAGGGTATTCAACCAAAAAAAAGGCTTATAAATGTCTAAACAAGTCATCTAACAAAATTATTGAAAGTGCAAATGTGAAAATAGATGAATTTTTAGAAAAGAATGATAAGGAAAGCAAAAAGGAACTAGAGGACTACAATAGGTTTTTTTTATACAGAACTTGACACTCTACCCAAGCAACAGTGTGTCACTCCTGAGCATCAGAACATTGCACCTGAGCATTGGGTTGTAATAACCGACGATCAAGATAATACTCAAGATGATGTTCTGAATAATGGAGATGAAGATGAAGGTGAAGAAGATAATCAGAATGATGAACACAAAGCTGAACCAAAAATTTCCAAGTATGTCAGAATAAATCATCCACAAAACCAAATCATAGGAGACAAGAAGGCCGGAACAAGAACAAGAAGTAAGTCAGTTAACACCAGATGTTTACTTTGTGATTTTGAGCCTAAATCTATTTACAAAGCACTTGAGAATGAATAATGGGTCAGTACTATGAATGAATAGATGGAACAAATTGAGAAGAACAATACATGGACACTAGTACCAAGACCATATGATAAGAATGTCATCGGTACCAAATGGATATTCAGAAACAAGCTAAATGAGAATGGAGAAGTCACTAGAAACAAAGCAAGATTAGTATGCAAGGGATAAGCACAAGAGGAAGGTATTGATTATGGTGAAACCTTTTCACCCATTGCTAGAATAGAAGGAGTTGGAATTCTACTTTCTTATGCTACATTCAAAGGATTCAAGGTATACCAAATGGATGTCAAATCTGCATTCCTAAATGGAATACTTGAAGAAGAGGTATACATTGAACAACCACAAGGGTTTGTTAATCCAGAAAATAAAAACATGGTATGTAGACTACACAAAGCCTTGTATCGATTGAAACAAGCACCAAGAGCCTGGTATGAAAGACTTCACTCATATCTCATTAGCATAAAATTTGTTAGAACAAGTGAAAATAGCAATCTGTACTTAAAAGAAGATACCGATGGTAATATTCTGATTGCTGAAATTTTT
>MU227184.1:1100913-1151673 GCA_018584345.1 Thuja plicata
AGTGAAAATAGCAATCTGTACTTAAAAGAAGATACCGATGGTAATATTCTGATTGCTGAAATTTTTGTTGATGATATCATTTTTGGAGGGAATGAATTGTTATGCAAATCCTTTGCTAATGAAATGATAAATGAATTTGAAATGTCTATGTTTGGAGAGATCAAATTCTTTCTTGGTCTACAGATTCTTCAATAAGATGCAGGCATTTACATCACTTAGTCTAAATACATCAAGAAAGCGTTAAAGATATTCAAGATGGAGTATTCCAAACCAGTTGGAGCACCGATGGCTATTGGATGCAAGATGACAAAGGAAGATAAGAAAAATGAGGTAAATTAGACCTTATATAGATCAATGATTGGCAAACTGATGTATTTTATTCACACTAGACCAGATATAGCACATGCAGTGGGGATAGTTGCAAGATTCTCTGCTAATCTCAAAGAATCTCATATGACTGTTGTGAAAAGAATTCTTTAAGATATCTGAAGAACACTGAGCACTATGGATTATGGTACAAAAGAGAAGGAAAATTTGAGCTACAAGTCTATACAGATGTTGATTGGGATAGAAATATTGATGATCGAAAGAGCACAACTAGAGGAGCATTCTTCATCGGTGACAAACTTGTCACATGGATAAGCAAGAAGAAAGGATTCATCTCTTAGTCAACTACATAAGTAGAGTATGTCGCTACTGTTGCAAATTTCTCTAATATTACATGGATCAAACAATTGCTGGAAGGTATGAATATGAATATTCTTGAACCAATAATTATCTATTGTGATAATACCAGTGCAATAAACATTTCTAAGAATCTAGTCATGCATGCTAAGACTAAGCATATAGCTATCAAGTATCACTATTTGAGAGAACAAGTGCAAGCAAAGGAAGTGACACCGGAATATGTTCAATCAAAGGAATAGTTAGTTGATATATTCACCAAGCCATTATTGAAGGATACATTTGAGTATCTAAGACAGAGACTAGGGGTTCAACCCTTGTCTATCGGTCAGTAATCTGACTAGGAGGTTACATTAGCCTATACCACATCTGAAGATCAATCATGTTGATCCAAAAAATGAAATGAACAGCAACACATACATTTGTACATTTCAAGGTACATATCTGCACCAAAAATCAGACATTGTATTGTTGATGGATAGGGAAATTCAAGGAGTATATTATGCAAAGGGATGGAAGATGATATAAATGATAAAATAAGGAGAAGTATTTTTTTTTGGCATTGTTGTCAAAGGGAGAGAAATATCTCATTATCATATAAGAAATGAAGAATTACCATCAGGGAGAGATGATCTCATTATCAAAAGGAGAGATATTATAAAATGAGAGATTATATCATTATTCATGAAGAGAAGTTCCTGAGAATCAGAAATGAAGAGTTAATCAATATTCTAAGGGAGAGAAATTGATTACATATAAAATATCCGTCTAAGGGAGATAGGTAACTAAGGGAGATAGTTTAGACAAAGAGAAAGAATGTTGTCAAAGGAAAAAGAGATTATCAAGAAGAGGAACAGTCAAAACAAAGTACATATCAGAAAAAATATATCAGATGATACATCTATCCAGTGAAGGGATTAAAGATTAAAGACAACCACTCTGCATGAAATAAATCTAAGCTAATTTTTATCTTACCGAGAGCTAGACATTTGTAATAAGTTACATTAGGAAAGCCTGATGAAACCATATATTTTATATTGTATTAGTGATAGTATAGTATGATAATGTAATATGTTTCCATCAATGCCAAAGGGAAAAATTGATGACATGTAACTGATTGAATGTTTGAAGATGTTAAGTTGATAACCAAAATGCAGAAGGATAATGCAAGACATTCAATCAGTTAATGGATTGTATTGTCATTGATGTCAACTTGATATAATCTAATTGGTTATAATCAAAGTGTCAAAGACTTAAGAGGATCAGAGAGATAAATATTACGCTTTCTCTAATTCATAAAAGACAAGAATTCACATTGTGACTACAAACACTGATTGTCAGTGGAACCCGACGGATAGAGATCACCGACAGTCAAGTCACAGTGATACCCGAGCAAGAAAACCAACGAGAAGAATCACAAGAAAACCTGACGGCCAGAAACACAGTGTAAACTAATGGAGAATCCCAAAGGAAATAAAGTGTTGACTGAAGCTATCAGAGAGTTAAAACCAAAAATAAATGGAGATCACAAACAACAAAATATCTAGCTGGCAGAGCTAAATATAGATTTAACTGGTTGTTATCATTGTTTTCATCGACAAGATAAGCCAGACATAAGTGATTGATTTAAAGCTGATTTGTCATGTTGGCAAGAATATCTTAGCGAGATAAAACATGAGTTTTTCTTTAAATCTGATTGACAAGAATTATGGATCACACCAAGTTTAAGAAAATCAAGAACCTAACAATGGTGATATCATGTCTATTTAAGAGAAAACTCAATTCATTATGAATGGGTGTGGGGGGAAAGAGAAAAGAGGATGCTAAAGAGAAATTGATGAAGAGCAACTTCATATAGTGCTAATCAACAAGCTGAGGAAAGAGCTAAAGAATTCTACAGACACCGAGCAAGAGAGAATAGCATCATCAAGCATAATCAAAGTGGAGCAAAGGTATACATAGAGTTATATTGATTAGAGTATTTTATGAGATTACAATAGATATGAAAATCTGCAAGTATAAGTTGTATATGTGAATAGATCATACTGTTTTAGTTTAACCATTGATTTAGAAAGTCTCTTAACCGAGCGAGATTTAAATATCTTTTCTATATTGAGATACATCTAATGGAGTATCAAAAATTTTGATCATGAAGATAGCATGAGATGCTAGATACCTATTGATAGGCCAAGTGAGTGTTTGATCAAAGATGGTAACATATAGATGCCTGATATCAAGTGAAAGACTAAAATTTTTAATCCTCTAACAAGGTCACACCTAACCGTGTGTTTGTAACCTTTAAAAGGGTTGGCTCTTCACCGAGCTCACTTCAGAAGAGTGAAAATTTTGGGTTACTAGTCCCAAGTGGGGTTTCCCTTAACTGGGTTTCCATGTTAAAAATCCATGTGTCAAAGTGTTTATGAGTCATTACTTTAGTGTCTTTCATTACACATAACTTAATTGGATTGATTGGTATACTCTAGATAATTTACTATTTATTGGTAAATTAACATACTATTTTTCAGTAAACACACAGTATGAGGTTTTACAAAGAATTCTGATCAGTAGTAGTTTGATAAAGTATTTGGAGGCATTCATCTTATAGGACTGAAGATAACTAGAGGTATTATTTTGTGGTACTAAGTTTTAAGGGTTGATTATTGGAATATTTTGAGGCCCTTGATTCACCCCCCCTCTCAGTTATTACTAATAGATGATTGGGGATCTAGATTTCATACCAACATATATTAGAGAGTACAAAGCTTCATACCTTTCATCCATGCAATCTAAACCTAAAACTAATAAGGAACCTATAACCACAATTCCTCTTTCTGACGAACTAAGTAATAACTTTTTTGTTGCTTCCTTTCATGAAAATATAGAAACTATCAAGCACGATTGTTATGACACACTGACCTATGAGGTTCCATTGACTCTTTCAAATATGGTTTCTCATTATGGTCCTGGTTATCATTTTCTTTCTAAACATGGATTCAATGGAAATGGATGTGGAAAGTTTGAACAAGGGATACACATTCCTTTAGAAAAGGATGCACATGAAAATTATTATGGATGAGGATTTCTATTGAACCTCTAAAATTTGTGAATCCTCATCTCATAGATTTTGATTACAAATATTCTCTTGATACCTTTAGTACTAATGATGCTTTAGCATAATTCTTGGCGGTATATGATGATCTTCCTTATTTTGACCATAATAGAAGAATGCCTTATTGTTTTAGTGATGAAGCATAATTTGGGAATGAGATTGATCTTAACATCATCCTAATTCACCTTTTCCCATGTATGTTTCACAAAAATTAATCTATTTATTACTGACACCATTGATGTACAAATGGATCCTAATGACCCTGAAAAAGTGGCGCAGGAGAACCTAGGCTAATCCTCAATTATTATTATTATTTGCTTGTACTAACCTTAGCCAAGTTAGTAGAGTGTGGTTTTGACCTTATAAGGTCTTTCATGTGTGTACCTAGTTGGATTTGACTATGTTCAATCCAACCTAGATGTCTATTACTTTATTAGTGGTTAATGCTAGATTAAGCCTTAAGATGGAAAATGGATCCAAAAGCCTCTAAGGCTTAGGAAAGGGTAGGAATATGCCTAAAAATTCCTCTAATATGTTTTTACATCATACTAGGTTGATTAGAGGTCATTAGAGTTTGTTTTATGCAAAGTTGTCAAATTTGTCAAAATGTTGCATGACAACATTTGCAGCTTTTGAAAGTTGCATGACAACATTTGGAAGAATAGGATTCTTTTCAAAGAATGATGGTGGTTAGTTAATGTAATGGCCTATAATCATGGGAAAGGCATATGTATACATGTAGGATCCCATTTCCCAAGGTAGATTGATGTAATGAGTGATTTTGAATTTGAAGGAGAAGCTCTGAGTTCTAATTTTTGCATATAGTCGACTTGTTTTGAGTTTATGAGTTAGTATATGGATTGAACTAAGTGATCTAGTGTTGAATTAGTGTGGTAGAGATAGTTTTAATAAAATTTCATCCAGTAGTGAAGTTATTTTGAGTTCATTAGATTAGCTTTTTAAATTGTTTTGCAAGTAGTATAGTTGTTGGTGTTGTTTTAAGAATTTTAGAAAATATGGCACCCCCATAGCTCTCAACCATGAAATTCATCATAGAAAAGAGGGATATAGAAGGTAAACCATTGTACAATGTACATATGGAAGGAGGAGCTCATAAGAGCATGCTAGCTAATTTTAAGGTCATGCCTTAGGCGAGTTCAATGTGCCCGATTAGGTGCATGACAATGTTTAAATGATGTGTAGTTGCAGGGGAAGGATTGGGAACATGAAACAAAGTGTGGTTTCAAAAGTATAGAGGTCCTATAGATAACTCCTAAGAGGATTATGCATTGGCCAACCCATTAAGATAGATTTCTAAGTAGAAATCATTAAGCTGCACAAAAATAGCCCTATTTACCCTATTAGCCCTGAATTCTAGGAAACTACTATACAAAGGCCCTAGAACCCTAAGAACACCAAAATAATTTGTATCCTGGAAAATGGTGTCTGAATATAAAAAAATTTTGGGGGGTTTTTTGGGAGTTTTGAGAGAAAAGTGAGAAAAATCCACTTTATAGGGCTAATTGACCTATTAGGCCTAAAAGAACAAATTCAGTGTTTGTCTTGAGATCATTTATAAAAAAATTGATGAACTATTATAATGGGATCATGTGGGAGGAAAGAAGATGAATTATAAATAATTTCACACCCTACAACACTTGTGATGAGATGGTGATGATAATACACTTTGAATCTTCCAAGGTAGAGTAAGAGATTGAAGAACAATTAGTTGATAGTTAGCCCCAAGGTGAAGCACAGTGATTAGAAACTCCTAGAGTGGTGTTGGAGAGGTTCTAGGATAGCTAAGCTAGAACTTGGAAGATCGTAGAGGAGGGAGTAGGATCTTGTGGAGACTAGGAACTAGAAGTGTCTTAGAAGAGTTTGTGCAAGCACACCTTAGAGAGTTTCTATCAAATTGGTATCAGAGCCAGTTAAGTTTTGGCTTGTTGTGAATGTTCCAACTAAAAGAGTTAGTAGGAGAGTCTAAAATGGTGATAAATGTAGAGTAGGCAAAGAAAGTGGATGAGAAAGAAGAAGAGAATAGATTTCTTAGAGAGAGATTAGCACAATTGGAACACAAAGTGGACCAAGTAGAAGAAAATACTGAAGAAGTGAAAGATAAAAATGAAGGAAAAAGCAAAGAAATAGCCTTGGATGATGAGGTCCTTGAAGCTAACCATGTTCTCACTGAAGAACCATCCTTGAAGGAACTAAAAGCATTTAGTGGAAAGGCATTGGAAGGATTTCCTATCTTTATTGGAAAGATGGAACTAGAGATAGTCCTAGATTGGATAGAAGGACTAGAAAATCACTTTGAATGTGATGGTATAACTGAGGCACATAAAGTGAAAGTTGCAAAGGCTAGACTAAGAGGGTCTGCACTCACTTGGTGGAAATTTATCTAAGATGAGAGAGAAGGAAGGAAAGAGACCCATAGCATCTTGGAAGGATATGGTAGCCAAAATTAGAGAAGCATATGTACCTGAAGACTATGAGATAAAGCTACATAAAAGAAGACAAAGTCTTAGACAAAAAGACTTGGATGTTAACTCTTATACTGAAGAGTTTCAAAGACTATGCATGAGATCAAGGATTGTAGAAGAGGAAAGTGTGAAGGTATCTAGATACCTTATTGGTCTTAAATGGACTATATAAGATGAACTATGTTTTCTTACTCCTACCACTATCCAGAGATGCCAGCAAATTTCAATAAAGGTTGAAGAGAAATTGAGAAAGAAACAAGATTCCAGTAATACCAGAGGCAGAGGTAGAGGAACAAATAACAAAGGAAAAAGAAGTGGATATGGTGGTAAAAGTTCAAATTCCAAGAACCAAGGAGAAACCAAAATGATAGAACAAAAAGAAGGAAGCTCAAGTAGAGGAGGATTCAATAGAGGAAGAGGATCTAACAATAATTGGAGAGGAAGAGGTAATAGCCAAGGAAGAGGCTCCTAATTTGCAACAATGAAATGCTATCACTTTAATTAGATGGAACATTCTACCTATAGGTGTCCAAAGAAAGGCTCTACTTCTCAAGGAGGAGATAAGAGAGTAAAATTTGTACAAGAAGAGTCTAGTGGTGGAAATAAACACCCTGAGGTACCCCTAGAATCAGAGGAAGGAGAGAATCTGATGATAAGGAGAACACTAATCAAAGAGCCAGTGAGAGAGGAGCCAAGCTAGAAAATATCACTTTTTAGAGTGAAATGCAAGATGATAGGTAAAGTATGCAGAGTCATCATAGACTCAGGTTCTACTGATAACATTGTATCATAGGAAGCAGTTAGAAAGATAAAGAGAAAGAGGATTCCACATAGTAACCTGTACAAGGTTACTTGGTTGAACAAAATACAACATGTCTTTGTGAATGAACAAGAATGGGTGAATTTCTCAATTGGAATATATAAAGATAAGGTATTGTGTGACATCCTACCTATGGATGCATGTCACCTATTACTTGGTAGAACATAGCAATTTGATAGACAGACCATGCATGATGGAGCTAAGAATGCATATTCCTTTAAGAAGGATGGTGTGACTTTTAAAATCCAATCACTGTTGGAAGAAGGAGAAGTGAATAATTGAAGCCCTAATGTACTATTTGTGAGTGAGAAGCAGTTCCTAGAATCTCTAGAGGAAGGAGAGAGACTAGCATATGCTTTGGTTTTGAAGCCAAAGGAAGAAGATGCAGAGAATACAGTGAAGAGGATAGAGATTCCTCAAGAAGTACAAGAGTTTATTCAACAGTACAAAGACATTGTCAATGATGGAAAACTAGAAAGCCTACCCCCTAAGAGAGCTATTAGCCACCAAAGTGACTTTATCCTAGGAGATATCCTTCCCTAAAAAATCTGACTATAAGATGACCCATCAACAAAATGAGGAAATTTCCAAACAAATCCAAGAGCTCTTGAACCAAGGTCTCATTAGAAAGAGTATTAGTCCATGTGTCGTACCCACTATCCTATCACCCAAAAAGGGAGGAACTTGGAGGCTATGCACTGATTCTAGAGCCATTAACCAAATCACCATTAGGTATAGGTTTCCTATTCCTAGGATAGAAGACCTAATGGATTGTTTAGGAGGAGCAAATTATTTAATAAAGATTGACCTAAAGAGTGGTTATCATCAAATTAGGGTCAATCAAGGAGATGAATGGAAGACATCCATCAAAACTACAAAAGGTTTATATGAATGGCTTATGATGCCATTTGGGCTGTCTAATGCCCTATCTACATTCATGAGGCTGATGAATGAAGTACTCAAAGACTACATTGGTAAGTTTTTTGTAGAGTAGTTGGATGATATCCTAATATTTAGTAGGAATAAAGAAGAACTCTTGAAAAATCTATAAATTGTGTTCAAAATACTGCATGAAGAGAAGCTAATGATCAACTTGGAAAGGATTGAATTCCAAAAGCAGGAGTTAGTATATCTTCAGTTTGTGTTGTCTCATGGAAACCTCAAGATGGATCCAAGCAAAGTGGAAGCCATTATCAACTAGCCTACTCCCAAGTCTGCAACAGAGGTGAGAAGATTTCATGGTTTAGCTCAATATTATTGGATGTCCATTAAGCAGTTCACTACTATTTGTATGCCTATGCTAGACACCATAAAAGGTGGAATGAAGACTAATTTTGTATGGAATGAGAAAGCAGACCAGGGATTTGAGTTGTTGAAAAACAATATTTCCACTCAACCTATCTTTGTATTACCAAGTTTTGAGAAACCTTTTACAGTTGGGTGTGATGCTATCAATGTTTCCATTGGGGCAGTTCTAAGCCAAGAAGGGAGACTAGTGGCTTTTCATAGTGAGAAGCACAATGATGATAAGAGGAAGTATTCTTCCTATGAACTAGAGATGTATTCTCTAGTCCAAGAACTAAGGAAATGGAGGCACTATCTGCTTCCAAAGGAATTTGTGGTGAATTCATACAACCAAGCACTTAGCTTTCTGATTTCACAAGACAAGATCAGTCACAAGCACATGAAATGGGTATCTCATATATCACCTGAGAGAATGCTTGTATCCTTGATTCTATGGTGATACCCTTGATGACATTTCTCACATAGCGTCTCCATCCCTTGGCTCCAAATGAAACATGCATAATATTAATCACATTATAATTATAAATAAATACACTCATGTAATTCTAATATTTCTATACCTAGATCTCCTTCTTGATAGGTAAGATCTATAGTAGCTGGAAACATTGGGGCTTCCCTTGGGATGTTGCTGGGGACATGGACTGGCTAGAAATTCCACGCTCTTGAATACCAACATCTCTAAGGGGAGGTATCTTTGAGGAGGCTCTCATTCTTCAAACCCATCAAGGAGTAACATCTACTCCCCATGCGGGCTCCTCCATAGAAACATAGTCCTCTTCCATGGGTGTTTCCTACGACATATCTCCTAGCTACTCATCCTATCTATTCTCCTCTCTAGGATCATCATCATCATTGGCCTAATCAATTTCATCCTCATCCTCAATGGCTCCATGTTTCTTTCTAAATAAAAACCTGGATCTCTGATAGGGTAGTCCCCTAGGAAGATGGGTGTGATATTTTGCACACTAAGGTATCTAAGGTAATCTCTACTCATACTAGCATCAGCCACTATCGTGGCTACCTCCATATGCTACTCTTCCTGAAATTTTATCTCCTCTACATAATCCATAATAGGTCATATTATAGTCCCAGGTCTCTATCTATACTACTTTCCATGGGAATACAAGGACACTAGTTTAGGAGGGGTCTGTTTTAGACCGAATTGGTGCACCACTCTATCAAAGTAATAAGGAATTGCTATGTAGTTGTACCTTCCCTCTAGATATATATGTCTTTGCATACATCTCATATATACAACAATATCTCTCCAAGATGATATGTGTGTGTATAGTATCCATATTATTTTGATGCCCTGTAATAGATCTATGGTGATCCTTCAATATAGAAGATCTCCAAACTTCCAAATCCCACCTAGTAGATAAGAAAAGGCCCATGGATCATTGTCATCTATAATCATAGGATATCCCTCTGGTCTGGTGCATGTGATATGCTTAAACATGAAAATCTGCATAAGTGTACGTAGTGCTAGACTCTGTCTCTAATATATTAAAAACTTGTCAAGCTTGTAGTATAAGTGGGCTAGCATGGTCCTACCACACGAATATACTACCTGATGTCTCTCCATCCTCCAAAATAAATCCGCCAATGATGTCAAGAATGTAATACCCTTTGTCTCAAGAGAAAATAAAATAGAAACAATGCATAACAATATCTTCCTGATCAAGGGTATCTTACCTGTAGCATGAAATATTGCCTTAAACTAAATATGGTCACTGCAAGTACGAAGTTGTGATCGCTCATAGTCGTATCTCTAATATCTCTCAAATTCAGCATCATCTCTCTTCACAAGAATCTCATTGTCTATCCTCAGTCATCAGATACTACATACATCCTCTAGTCACTATAATCTTTTCGTTAGGTAGATGAAAGGAACATGTGTCCTCATCCCATCTCTCCGTTAGTGTCATTAACATGTCCTCGTGAAATCAAAACTGAGGTAGATGGTAAACCCAATAAAGACCAACATCTCTCAATAACTAAAAATCTTTTGGTTTTAGTGATGAGTACTATTCTCAAAGGAATACCATAGTCTTTATGGAATAGTGTTCCCAAAATGTCAGCATGTCCTGCAATTACAGATCAATAATATTCCTTTAGTACATCATATTGATCAATCAAAATCTATCAACAATTCAAAAAATAGAAACACCTAGGTACAGGTTGACTTCCTCAGTACAGGTCAAATTCATGGGTATAGGTTGAAATATTTCCTTGGTATAGGTTTATTTCCTAGGTATAGGTTGAATTCTGGGGTATAGGTCAAATTTCTAGGTTTTGGGCTAAAAATAGTATTATGACATCACTACAATCAACATCCTACATCTACAAAAAAAGGAAAGGAATGCTAAAAAATAAGGACAACCATGAGAATTCAATCATACCCTATTTGTGGGTGTGTCCTCCTTGATTGATCTCCATAGGACCTCTAGTCTTGTTGGCTCTAATGTTATCTTCTTCAACATTTTCTCCTTCTTTCTTGTTCTTCCTTTTTCACAAGAGAAAAATAAAGATAAGAATCATAAATGATTTCTCAAAAGGTAATAACTAACTCTTAAGTACTTTTAAGACTTTGTTATCTCTTTTCTTTCCTATCTAATAGTTATCTTTCTTTAATAGGTCTCTTTAATCATTTGGTCATAACTTGAGCTAGGAAGCTCCTATTTCCACACCTTTATAGGCATTGGAATCATGATTCACTGTCCTTGCTATCCAACTAAATTTTGAAACATTTTGAGTTCATCTTGAAAGGTTTTGAAAAGTATTTTTCAAACACTTTTCCTTCATAGTTTGTTATGGTAAACATGATTCCTTGTTTCACCTTCCTAATAGAAATCCAAAACAAGGGGATGGGGCATATAGCTACCTATGAAATTTTCCATATTCCTTAGTAAGTCTGAGATAATATATGATTATTACTAACATGTGATTTTGCAGGATATAGCTACTAATGGTTTCTTGTAGGATTCATGAATTGTGGACTTTGATATATCCTTTTTCATTTACTGGTGTTCTTTCTACTTTATCTTGTATATGCACATAGTGTCATATTCTGCTAAAGTGGGGGATAAATGTACATCTTAAATCTTAAATGTATCATGTAATTTCTATTTAATGGTTTTTTAGCTCCCTCCTTAGTTTATTTTCATTATATATATTCATTATAAGTATTCTTAATGAACATCTAATTCAAATTTTATCACTTTCCCTCTTTAGCTTTTGAAAAAATCAAGGTAGGATCTAATTTTATTCTACTCTTCTTTTCCCCTTTTCCACTTGTGCAAAAATTGAGGTAGGATCTAATCTCTATGCATCCTCCCCTATTTTTCCTCCAATCACAAAATTCATTTCACTCTTGGGCCTTATCTTAGGTAATTCCAAGATTTGAATGCATTTTATGCTCAATTTTCCCACTTATCTTTCCGTTTCTCCCCAAACCACTTAACATCTCTCGGATCCCACACCTTGACCTTGAAATTAAAACCTTCTTGGTATAGGCCGAGCCTGGTTTGACCTATACATGGTATAGGTTGAACTAATTTATACCTATACCTAAGGTGTTTTCATTTTTTCCTACCCCGTAAGGCCAGCCTTCACAAATTGGATCCCAAAGTCAATATATAAGTATCTATTTGCTTCATTTTGGAAAGATAAAATCAAGTGTAAGGTAGACATCCCAATTTTATCACAACAATAAATTGCAAGGTGGAAGCTAAAACTTGATGACATTCATTGAAGTAAGAATTGATTATTGAAGATCTTATTCAAAGCATTCCAATCAAGCATCTACAATCCCAATAAATTATTTAAAGACATTTTTCTCTACAATATGGAGTTTCAAATGGATTGTGAATATGGATAGGTATAATTTTTCCCTTGGGGGCTTGGTATGATTTCCTTGTTATTTTCAGATCTATACTTTTATACTTCATATTTACATGATCACATTTACATACATTCAAATACATATTATTTTTATTTTCATGCTACGGTTTCACTCTTGAGGGTTAGATCTAGGTATTTACATTTACTAGATCCTTTGCATTCTAGACATGCAATCTAGATAAATGAGCACTATACACTTTCAATATTTTCTAACAACTATTTGTGGAGGTGGAAATCACCAAGATAGGGTGTTGACTAACACAAACCCCTATATAGCCACCCACAGACACACTTTTCCAAATTTGTAGGCTTCAGAGTACAAATTTAGACACGAATGTCGGAACCTATTTGGAAGAACTCTCCAGATCCATTTTATGTTCCGTATTATGCAAGTATCAGGTATAAGTCAAACCTTCAACATATACCCTTAACTCTAGAGTGTAGAACCTAGTTACAAAGCTGGAAAGACAATCAGAAGAACTGCCTCGATCAACTTTCTATTTTTGATTTTGAGCATATTGGGTATAGCTCAAACCTTTTACCTATACCTTGGGATAGGTCAAACCACTTTCAACCTATACTTGAGACATAATAGAAAGTTGTAGAATTTAGTGTTGTGGGCTACATAGTGCTAGGTTCAAGAATCAGGTCATTCCAAGACTACAATAGACATGAAATTAGTCTCCAAATTTACTCTCTTTCTCTCATTCCCAAGTGCACACATTCTAACCTCTCTTTCTTGTATATGTTTTCATAGATCCAATTTATACCTATTTTTATCTTTCATATCCTATCTTGGAATTAAGGAAACCCAAAACTTATATACGACCCAGATCTCATGCTTTTACCCTTCCTTACTTATTTTTACTTGTTGGATCTACCCTATAGGTGAAGATACCCTGATTCTGATGTATTGGTGAACTGGGCGTCTACCATTGATAACCATTTATTAATATACACTTCATAATGCCCTTTTCTCTCACATTAATCTCTCTATTAAGAATATTTTCTATATCTTCATTTGTATATTGAATAGATGTAGCTGAAATCCTATGTTCATAGTGAATATTCCATGCACCATGGAGTAATATATTAGTGGGTCTATCCATGGTTCTATTCATAGTGCTAGGTTCTAATTTAGGGTCTATGAAAGAGATCGGTACCTTGAGAAGCTCTCCAATTACAATGAAGACATGACAGTGACAAATTATAATCAAACTACCCATAATGGTTCTACTATTGAATGTTATACACTTTTCCTATTCTATTCATCAAGCACACTAGAATTGTAAAACATGTTCACTAAAGAGCTTCTATTACTCCTCAAAATAATGTTGGAATTATTGATATTTGAGGTGTTGACATTCATGTTTTGTTGTTGATGTCAACATACATTTTAGTTGGATGCATTAGAAGTTTTAGAAAGACTGGTTATAATAGGTACAAGCAATATTGACAATTTTATATAGAGAGTTTATGGTGTTTCAGTATATGAGAGCATGGATTTTTGTAGAGGGAAGTATGTTCACCTTATATCTAAGGTCGCTGGATTTTATATTATTGTTTGGATGAGTTATATTTGTTTTGGTAAAGACTTGTTATAGAGCAGTGACATAGGATTATGACATAGATGGTCTTTGAGATTTTGGGATAACTAGATGAAAGCATGGGTCATGGTATGTGAGCTTAAGGAAGGATAGAAGATGCATGGGAGAAATTCTTTGTGATTCACGAGTCAGATTCTTGAGTTGAGGCATGTGGACTAGCGAAGACCTATTTGGGGCTAACCATAGAGATGTAACGTTCTTAACAATTAGCAAGCGTGAATTATGGATCTTGGCACATAATTGATGAATTTTATTTGTTAATTACTTGTGTAAGGTACCATATGTATCATAGCAAGGGTCTATGTAATTATTTTTGCATTAGGGAAGCCTTGATGGGCTGACCTAATTACTTATTGTAACTTGTATAAAGGAAAGTAGTGTCTTGATGTATAAGCACATGGATTGGATGTATTGGATGCTGTGAGCATGTGGTTGCAAGTTCTGATTGATGTAGAGAAGTTTTTATGTTTGTAATGAACTTCATTGGAAATTTATAGGCAAAGAAAGTTTATATCAGTCATTTCACTGTTATAAGTATACTTTTATACTTCTCTTTGGAGAGTGGGTCCAGAAAGTGGCTTTAACCTTTAGAAGTTGGATTTAACCTTCACTTTGGGCAATGTGCTTGGGCAATGAGCTCATAATTTCATTCAAAACCTAATAGGGTTGAGAAGAGTCCCAGCAAGGTCCATCCTTTAACAAGGGATTTGTACTGGATGTAATAATCAACTCCTAACAAGGCTAGATCTTCTAACAGGGATAAATATTTCTAGTGCAGTATTTTTGGGTGTTAATTCTCACTGCGGTTTTTACCTTAACAAGGTTTTTCCTTGACAAAAAATACTTGTGTTATATGGTGTGGTTCTTGAAGTGTTCAGATTTTCATTAAGTAATTGATTTATAAGTTAAAGCTTAAATATTTGTTACACAACTAATTCACCCCCCTCTCAGTTGTATTATTCCTAACAAATGGTATCAGAGCTTGTGGTCCTCTAAGAGAAATATTAACCATTTGAGGTGATTCTAAGATGGCTTACTATAGGAAGGAGTGTCCAAAATTTGATGCTAAAAAATTTGACAGTTGGAAAAACAAGATGAGAAATATTCTAATATTCTTGGGAATTGATTACTGGATGATTACAAAGAAGGATGAACCGATCAATGTAGAATATGAATTAGGAAATGCTAATGATGAAGAAAAAAAAATTCTTGCAATATAGTTGCAAGAGAAGCACTAATAAGCGCACTCTCTAAGGCAGAATTTATAGAGGTTAAAGATCGTGATTCAGCTCACAAGATGTGGACAAGGCTAGAAGATCTATACGAAGGAGACAAGTGCACTAAGTAGGAAATAATAAATAATTGGAAGGATAAAATGGAGCATCTAAGGATTCAAGATGATGATAATGAACTAGAGAATATGCACAGAGGGATACAAAGGTTGTTACTGGAATCAGAAACTCAGGAGGCATATACGCCGAAGATGAATTGATCACAAATATTATTAGATCCTTGACACCTACCTACAAGAAAAAAGTGCAAGCGATAGAAGAGATCATACCAATAATGGAAAATCTCAACAAAGAAGTCTTGATTGCTAAGCTAACCACCTTTGAGACCGCAGAGCTACAAGATGCATTACCAAAAGTAGAGTTTTCATTCAAGGCTACTATTCATAATAAGAAAAGAATTTATCAAGCCTTGTGAGCACCAAAAGAAGAAATAGACATGAAGAGCATGGATTATATGTTGATGAGTGGAAATAGATTGAAGAAGAAGAAAATAAATTGGATGAACTTGTGGCTCTAATAGCAAAAAAGGAAAAGAGAGGGAAGGGTAAATTTGAAGGAAAATTACTCCTGAAAAGTTTTCCTTGGAATAAGATTGGTCATTTTGAATCTAGATGTCCTACAAGGGTTCCTAAGCATAAGCCTAAGATTTATAAGTATAATTAATTGAAGGATGAGGAATGCTACTATACTAGTGAAGGTGTGTCTGATGATGATTTTGTGAATGATGGGAATGAAATTTGTTTTATTTCTATTAAAGATGACAAATCTATTCATGAAGAAAAATCTCTAGTCTTGCATGTTGAAATGAAATCAAAATGGATCATTGATAGTGGTTTTTCACATCATAAGAATAGTGATAAATATAAATTTGTTCAACTGAATAGATATGATGGTGGTGTAGTCAAATTTGGTGATAACACTTCTAAGTTGATCCTTGGATTAGGTTCAATCTCTCTTAATGGTAAAACAAACACTATTGATATTTTAATTGCTGATGGACTTAAACACAACTTGTTGAGTGTTGGGAAATTTCTAGACAAGGGATATCATTTCCAGTTCATGGATGGAAAATATACTATTAGAGGTCAATCTGTAAACTTGATCGCGTTAGGTACTAAGTTAAGAGGTAATGTGTTTGAGCTGAATACTACAAAGGAAATTAGTTTTATTGTAAAGGTATATGACATTTGGTTATGGCATATGAGGTTTTTTCACATAAATTTTGATAATATTGTAAGGGCCAGTAACACTAATGCAGCTAGAGATTTGCCGAAAATTGTGAATCCTACTAACACTATGTGTAGAGAGTGTGTGATAGGAAAAGAAACTAAAAGAAACTTTTAGAAAAAATACTTTCCAAAAAGAGGAAATTTTAATCTGGTACATACATATATTTTTGGTCCTACAAGGAATAGATCCTACTATGGTGAAAGGTACTTTATACTTTTTGTTGATGACTATTCTAGGATGATGTGGGTTGCATTTCTCAAAGAAAAATCTGAAGCATTTGATAAGTTCAAGATTTTCAAAGAAAAAGTTGAGAATGAATCAGGTCTTAAGATAAAATGTTTGGGGTCAGAAAGAGGTGGAGAGTTTACATCACATTTTTTAAATGCTTAATGAAAAAAGCATGGGATATAGAGATAGACTTATGCTCCTAGGATACCTCAGTGGAATGAGATAGAAGAAATAAGAAAGATAGCTATACTGGATGCCTCTAGGACAATCTTACTTGAAGGTAATGTATCTCATATGCATTGGAGAGAAGCAGTCAATACTATTGTCTACACTTTGAAAAGAATTTAGATTAAAGAAGGTACTGATAAGACACCCTATGAACTTTGGTTTGGTATGCTCTTACTGTAAAATACTTCAGAATATTTGGTAGCAAGTGTTATATCAAAAGAGATGATGAAATTGGATAGTTTGATGCTAGAAGTGATGAAGTAATTTTCCTTAGTTATTCTAGTAGAAGTAAGGCTTATAAATGTTTCAATTTGATATTCAGAAAAATATTTGAAAGTACTAATGTGAAAATTGATGAGAGGTTTCAGATTGAGATCCCAGACAATGAGAAGAATACTAAAAATCAAGAGACAGGACAAATTCTTGAGATTCAAACATGCTTGGATGATATTATAGAAGAACCAAGGCACCAAGGTATGTTAAGATGAATCATCAAGAGAATCTGATTATTGGTGATTTCAATAAGAGCACGATGAAAAGGTCTAAAGTTAGAAATGAGTTTTGTTTGGTTTTGAAAGTAGAACCTAAGAATACTAACGAGGCATGTAAAGATGAATCTTGGATTAAGGCAGTGCAGGAATAATTAGATCAGATGGAGAAAAAAACAATTGGGAATTGGTTCATAGAACTAAGGACAAGAATGTAATTGGAAAAAAATGGGTTTTTAGAAACAAAATGAATGAAGAAGGCATTGTTGTAAGAAATAAGGCTAGACTGTTCTGCAAGGGCTATTCATAATAGCAAGGTATAGACTTTGAAGCAAAATTTGCACCCATTGTGAGGTTAGAGGTAGTGAGATTGTTCCTTGCTTATGCAGAACATAAAGACTTCAAGGTCTATCATATGGATGGGAAGTCTACATTTGTGAATGATGATCTAGAGGAAGAGGTCTACATTGATAAGTCTGATGGTTTTATTTTGATAGATAATGGGGAAAATGGTTTTCAGATTGAAGAAAGCATTGTATGGTCTAAAACAAGATCCTAGAGCTTGGTATGCTCGGCTGGACAAGTATTTATTACGTCTTGGTTTCAAAAAAGGTAGTGAAAATAGTAATCTATATTTGAGAACATGTGAAGATGGATTCTTGATTGTTGAAGTCTTTGTGGATGATATATTCTTTGGAGGCAATGATGAAATGAGTAAAAAATTCTCTGAGGAAATGAAAAGTAAATTTGAAATGTCTATGATTGGTGAAATGAAGTTCTTCCTTGGTTTGAAAATTACTCAAAGTAAACATGGTACTTTTATTTCTTAAACCAAGCATCTTAAGGAGTTGATAAAGAAGTTTGTTATGTAATATTATAAAATTGTTGGAATACCCATGGTTACTCGATGTAAGTGTACTACTACTGATGAATCTCAAAGTATTTTTTAAACAAAATACAGGTCCATGATTGGAGGTTTGCAGTATTTAACTCACACTAGACTAGACATAGCTAGTTTAGTTTGAATTTTTTTAAGGTTCCAAGCTGATCCTAAGGAGACTCACCTTGCTGTAATTAAAAGGATATTTAGATATTTGACAGGGACATTGGAATATGGTTTATGGTATGAAAATTCTGATGATTTTACATTACATGCTTATACTGATGATGTTTGGGAAGGAAGTGTTGATGACAAAAAAACCACCAGTAGTGGAGCATTTTTCCTTGGAAATAGGTTGGGTTCATGGTTAAGTAAGAAGCAGGACTGTATAACTCAATCTACTACTGAAGAAAAATATGTAGATACTACTATAAATTACACACAGATTGTTTGGATGAAACATATGCTAAAGGACATTGGGATAACCTTTGAAGAGACAATGGTTATACATTGTGATAATACAAGCACAATGAAAATGTCAAATAATCATGTTATGAATTAAATGGATAAACATGTTTCAATCAAGTATCACTTTTTGAGGGACAAGGTTACAGAAAAGGAAGTCAAACTGGAGTACATCAGTACAAGGAGAAAAATAGAAGATATATTCACTAAATCTTTGTCAAAAGATGCCTTGAGTATCTTAGAGGTATGCTTGGGGTGAGAACACTACCTTGTGAGAACTAAATGATGTAGGAATGCATCAGTCCAGTAGTTATTAGAGCTATACTATTCTTTGGACTTGATGCTTGGATATACTCCTTATGAAGAGTGATTGTAGGAACACAACACAAAATATTTGGGTGATCAAGCACCTAGTTCATTGCAGGTATGACAATTTGAAAAATATACACCTTGTAGAGGTGGGATGTGTAGAAAAGGAAAAGATCTATGGAACCCTTTTCCATTGATGTCAAAGGAGTTGTGATATAAGTGAAAAATCCCTACTGTCTTAGGGGGAACTATGAACAGTATATTGAGAAAGACTATTTTGGGTTAATGGATTTTCACATATGTTTCCATTAACGCCAAAGGGGAGATTGTTATAATTTTCATTGTTTGAGGTGTTGACATTTATGTTTCAACATTGATGTCAACATATGTTTCATTTGGATGCATTAGAATTTTTAGAAAGACTGGTTATTACAGGTACATGCAAGTTTGACAGTTGTGTATGGACAATGTATGGTGTTTCAGTATATTTGAGCATGGAGTTGTGTAGAGGGAAGTATGTAAACCTTATATCTAAGGTCACTGGATTTGATATTGTTGTTTGCATGAGTTATATCTATTTTGGTAAAGGCTGGTTACAGAGCGATGACTAAGGATTGTGATAGAGATGGTCTCTAAGTTTTTGGGATAACTTGGATTTGAGCATGGGTCATGGTATGCACACTTAAGGCATGATAAAATATACATGGGATAAAATTATTTGTGATTCTTGGGTCACTAAATTCTTGAGCTGAGGTGTGTGGACTAATGAAGACCTATTTGGGGGTGACCATAGAGATGTAACATGCTTAATGATTGGCAAGCGTAAATTATGGATCTTGGTGTGTAATTGATGATTTTTATTTGTTAATTAATTATGTAACATACCCTATGTATCTTAGCAAGGGTCTATGTAATAGTTTGTGCAGTGGGGAAGTCTTAATAGGCCGACTTAATTGCTTATTGTAACTTGTATAAAGGAAATTAGTGTCTTTATGTATAAGTGCATGGATTGGATGTATTGTATGCTACGAGCATGTGGATATGAGTTTTGCTAGATGTAGAACAATGATTATGTTTGTAGTGAACTTTATTAGAAATGTATAGGCAAAGAAGGTTTCTATCAGTTAGTTCACTTTTATAAGTATACTTTTATACTTATATTTGGATAGTGGGTCTAGAAGGTGGGTTTAACCTTCATAAGATGGGTCTAAGCTTCAAAAGGTGGGTCTAAGCTTCAGAAGGTGGATTTAACCTTCACTTTGGGCAGTGTTCTCAAGTAGTGATCTCATCATTTCATTCAACTCCTAACAAGGTTGATAAGGCTCCTAACAGGGTCTGTCCTTTAACATGGACTTTGTACTAGATGTAATAATTAGCTCATAACAGGACTAGGTCTTCTAATAGGGATACACTCTTTCTAGTACATTATTTGTGGGTGTTAATTCCCACCGGGTTCTTTTTTTCATTTAACAGGGTTTTCCTCAACAAAACATACGTGTGTTATGGTGTTGCTTTTGAAGTGTTTAGATTTTCATTAATTAATTGATTTATAAGTTTAACGCTTAAATATTTGAAAAAAAACTGATTCACCCCCTGTATGTTGTATTATTTCTAACAAATACTAGTAGATGGAAAGCATTCATCATCATCATATAACATAGGCTCACATGCGTATCTTACTTATTATGATTTTACACAGTTAGGGCACACAAGGGACATCTCCGGTAGGGTATGCTGCTGAGAGTTGTGGCATGTTGAGAGGAAAAGTGGGACCATTCCTAGGGTAAACCCAACCAATTGGATGTGGTTGAGGTGTCAATTTTTTCCCACGATAAATAGAACAAGATATGGGCTACTTGGTGAATTTTTACTAAGTTTATTTGACACCTTTTGCATCTTGAGAAAAATTCTTGCCTAGAAAAAATGAATCTGAGCCTTCAAAAACAAATAAATTTTATTATAGGGGGGTCTAACATGACCCTATAGGTTCAAACAAATCATGTGGAGGTGTCACAATTTGCAATAAATAATTCATCAAAGTTTGACTTTTTTTGCACTTAGGGTACACAAGGGACATCATCAGTAGGGTATATCGCTAAGCATTTTGACATGTCAAGAGGGAAATTGGGACCATGCCTAGGGTAAATATACCTAACCAAATATGATCAAGGTGCCCGTTCACACCCATGATGAACATAATGTGATATGGGCTACTTGGCAACTTTTTACTAAATGCATTTGAGACTTTGTGTGCCTTGATAAAAAAAATTTCCTAGTGAAAAATGACTCTGAACCTTGAAAAAATGAGGCATTTTATTGTAGTAGGGCCTAACATGACCCTATAGGTTCAAAAAAATTGTTCGCAAGTGCCACAGTTTTCAAGAAATAGTTCATCAAAGTTTGATAGCTTTTTGCAGTTAGGGTACACAAGGGACATCACCGATAGGGTATGCCACTGAGCGTTCCAACATTCCTAGATGTAAAGTGGGACCATTCCTAGGGTAAAAAGGGTCTTATAAATAAAATTTAATCATGTCAAGTCACTTTGTGAATCATACAAGTCATCAGTTGCATATGTGTCTAGTTGGTGCTTATAAGGCCCTGAATGGGTCAAGCTGGTCAAGAAGGTCCTATAGGATTAAAACTGGGCAGAATGGATGTTTTTGGTATTTTATGACATATTTGAATTTATGTTTAGTTTTTTAATGGAATTTAGGGGTCTAGGTAAGTGATTAAGCAAAAATGATCAAAGTTGCACAAAATTTGCTATGACAACTTTGCAACTTTTATGCAAAATTTGTAATTCTTGTTACCCCACACCCAAAGGTGGTTATAGATAGTTGGAATAGTTTATTTATAGGTATATAAATCCTCTTTGGGTTAGGGATAGTATACATATTGGAATTGTAAAGAAATTAATAAGGAATTTTTTTTTTATTGGTAAAAGGCTTATGCCAAAAATGTTATTGATAATAAACCTATTTACAACCCAACTCGCTCAGGGCACTGGTAGGAAAGATCTAGGTGAAGAAAACCTCCAGTCTTGCCCCAAAATGAATTTATAAAGTTAAAAAATTACATATATCATAATGTTCAACTATGTAGAATAGTACAATTATACAATAGCCAAATGATAGCTAATTTACATAGAGATTTATGTTTCTCGCTTGCTTTTATACGAACTAAACTATCGCGAAAAACTTTAGTCTTGAGGTATGCCATTCTTACTTTTCCTTATTCTACGCTGTAATAAAAGAACTTTCATCCAAGATCATTGTTAGAATTTTGAGAATATTCAAAAAAGCCATTCGATGATTTAAATGAAAGAGCTTCCAGATGTGGATACTTTCACCGTGATATTCACCATTAGTAATTAATAATCACCATTTTTGTTAGCTAACATATTTTATAAATAGAACCTCTCAATTTGGGACTTCTATACTTACCTTGTAGACCTCTATTCATGCTTGGTTTGTAATGATTAAACCAAGATCAAGTTGCTAATCCGATCCCCACCAAAGAGCTAATCTATAGTACTTAACCCAAAAAGTAACATAGTTTCTATATTGAAGACAACTTCCAACTGCCTTATGAACCACCATATAGGCCATACTTTATTATTAAAGGCTACGTAAACCAACCTTTTCCATAAGGTGGCATAAATTTTTGTATGTATTTCCTTGTTACATTTATAACTCAATAATGCTATAATCTGTCTTGAATCTATTTATTTTGGAGTTCTGGTAGTATTTACTAGTTTTCTCTTATATCATCTATGAATTTTTTTTTTGGTATAAGAAGACAAATCCTAGTTTCCCTTCCATAATTTTATTCCATACCTAGTATTACTCAAGAAATTTGAATAGATTCAGAAACCTTTTATCAAATTAAAGCTTACTGAAAAGCAATACTTTGAGACTCCTGCATTTATCCCCTTCTTCACTCCATATTTTCTAATAAACTAAATTCATTTGAGGAATCATTATCTAAGTAGAGTAACGTAGAGGAGAACAAAAAACATCAAATGAATGACTTCTCATTTTTAAAACATCAACTCTGTCGTTAGATATCTTTTATCAAGAAAATGTGAATATATCATATTTCATATTTTCAAAACATTTTGCATAAAGAAACCAAAAACCAATGAGCTAAAAGGTTAATTCGAGTTTATCCATTATTAATATTTAAATGTGACAGACCATCTACTACATTTATGGTTTTTGATGGTAGTTTTAAACAAATTTAAGTTGAATCATGATTTAAATCCATTAAACCCTAAGCATCATATTGAGAATCCTATGATTGAGTATCTCTTCTAAAGAAGACTGCACAATAATTAAAGCATGCAGATTAAGGGACAAAATAAGAGGGCTTATAATAGATGATAATAATTTGAAACTCAAACATCCACCATTAGAAAACGTTGAACTTTTGATACACCTTTAAATTGGAATCATCAATCTGGTATCCATGCTTTTTGTTCTAACACTGGCTTGGGAAACTTTATTGTTCCATAGCCCTCCAAATAGAGTGGAACATTTGTTGTTAAAATGATTACACATTAGGGTATAGTCTCATTTTTGCCATTACTTGGTGAAGGCACAGTCGGAATGCATATCTGGGTTTTTTGAGCTATATCTTCCCTCCTGATTTTATTTCTTAGGGACTCCTTGTTATTTCTCCTTCTTTTGTTTCCCCCTTCTTCCATTCATATCTCAATTGGATCATCAAAATCTGAATCACTAAAACACTCCCTGTCTATGATTCCTACCTCATCCTCGTGCCAATAACTATAAAACCAATTTTCTTCTCCATGTTCCCTAATATGCAAGAAGTACATTAAGAAGTCCAGATTCCTTACAATAACAGGTATTTTAGTCGTGAAGGATGTCCAATCCTTTGTAATCAAGATCAGAGTGGAGGTTATAGGCCTCCCTTCTATAGAAGGCATGTCATAAAATCATGGCCTAGTAATCATTAAATTTCTATTAATATTTTGCATTACTTTGTTTAGATCTGCTAACAACTTCTTTTTGAAAAGGAAAGCACATAATATTCCAATAGATTCCTTAACTGACTCAACTTTTAGTGCCATAGAAATGAACATAGATGGTATGTTTGCATTAACTTTGTATTTGTCATTATTGGTCAGGAACTCTCTCCCAAGGATTAGAAAGACTGCTCTAATCATCAGAGGGTGATAGAATAATAAGATTGATTTAGTTCTCTTCACCGTAATTTCACCATCAAAGGCCACTTGAGCCCTGGAGCTTTTAAATTTTATTGGAGTTGGCATACTTAAAATCCTAGGTTAAAACTTAGACAAGGATAGGAGTGAAAGTACCCATGCCTCCCACTATGGATAAATAGTTGGTCTCTGGAGAAGGATGTTTATTGGACTTCACTATGACGATTCCTATACAGGAAGGGGAAGAGATAACGATAGAATTAAAGACCAAAATCAAGTAAATTATAGGAAACTCTCTAAGCAGGAATTTGTAAAGCTAGATGCAACATTATGAACATTCTCTAATACATTATAAACCTTACCGCTATTGTCGAGATTAACTAGTCCTCCCTGTCTGTCCTTGGAAAAATAGTAATTTTAGGAAACAACTTTATCTACTATTGAATTTCAAAGCTTAATCTTTGAAACTAATTAGGAAAAAATAGAGTGATTATTAATTCTATACCATAATGTACTAAGTTAATAAGCCTTATGTAAGGAAGTATGGAAAGTCTTGATAATCTCAATTTTTCTATCATACTAAATAGAGTTAATCGTGAAACACAAGTCATTATTAGTTGCGTCAACATGAGTTCTCAAAATCATGGCTGAAGGGTTATTAGAGATGAAGTGTTCAATACTCATTAATTTTGATGGCTTTCTTTATTATGATCAAATCCTTTATATCCACTAGAATCTTAGAAGATTTGAAGCTACGATTTACAATAATGTTGCTATAAACCAAGGACAACACTCTTACATGTTAGATCATCAAGATAAACAAAGATGAAAAACAATTGATTGGGAGAACAATTTAATATTAGACTATGTTATAACCTATACTATAAACTAATATTATCTAATAGTCTATCCTAATTCTTTTTTAAAATAATATATAGATTAACAAGTCCCATATATTACAACAAGAGCACTAAAACTTATGTCATGCTATAATCTTTTGATCAGAGATCTAGGATTAATGACACTTTCAAAATACACCACCTTAAGAAAAGCCATAAAATAAAAGGTCTTCTAACAGCTTAGACAAATTTAAGGAAGGGAGATCTAAGTGCCAAAAGGATGTAGCATATTTACTATTTAATCTATCAATGGACAAATCTGGACTATGTTTGTGAGTCAAATCTCCATTCATTGGTTACCAATTTCCTAAATTATGTCCTTGCTTTGGATGAAAAATTGCAAAGACTGTATATAGATTTTTGAAAGATACTCTCTTCTTAAAAGGTTTTACCCCTAGAGGGAATTCATCCTAAAATAATGAAAAGATTTGAAAAATATTGTAGTTTCTATCTATAACTATTGACGTAGGAAGTAAGGAAACTAAGAGAGAACTTCCTAGTCCATATTAAGATTAACTCTATGAGTTTAGCAACTTAAGGGGGTTGGATAAAATTTAGATTTTATTTAATTTTTAATTACCATATGATTATTTTTTAATTTGAGGAAAATAGCCTCTATAAATTATTCCTTTTTAGAACTTTAGTAATTTGATTACCATCTGCTCCTTGATTGGCGAGAGTATCAACTTCTTTGTTGCCTTCCCTATATATATACTTAACCTCATAATCAAGGAAATCCTTTAAAATTTATAAGATTTATTCTAGTTTTGCATTTAGCTACTAATTTGGATTTTTTTTGCTCGAATGGCATTTATTATGATTTGTGAGTCACCTTCAATTTCTATATTAGTTAAACCGATCTTCTTACATAGCCTAAGGCCCTCTAAAATAGCTATGCATTCTGCCATATTATTTGTGATGGGAGCCAATGATTTTTCATACTTCGCTATGATTTCCCCTTTTCAATAATGAATAATACCTCCAATCCCAGATGCTCCTGCATTTCCTCTTGATGCTCCATCAAAATTGAGTTTGTACCATCCTTCATTTGGTGCTTCCCATTTATACTTATTTCTTTCCTCTCTGATATAAAGAACACCCCTACCATATAAGGGAGGTATAGCCAGCTTTAGCCAATTTTTCCTTATCTTCTTGTCCCATTCTAAAAAGAGATTTCTATATTATTCAAGTACCTAAGTCCATTATTGATGAGTTATTTTATACTAATTTATATTTTTATTGATGACATGTAACTGATTGAATGTTTGATAATGTTAAGTTGAAGATAATGCAAGGCATTAAATCAGTTAATGGTTTGTATTTTCATTGATGTCAACTTGATATCATCTGTACGGTCATGTATATAATGCCAAAGACTTCAAAGAATCAATGGAACAAAGATAATGCTTTCAGCAATGCATAAAAGTCAAGTATTCAGTAAAGTGACAGATAAAACTGACGGAGTGAACACCATCGGTAAAGGAAAAGAACCAAAGTCACACTGATACTCGATGAGAAGAAGACAATGTTGCCTGATGAAGCAAAATCACATGATGACCGATGAGTAAAATCCAATGATGCCCGATGGACGTAGATCCCAAAGCTGACTAGAGTCACACCGACGGAACTGGCAGTTGTCACTGATGACTAACTATAGAGTTGACCAACAGAATAGAGAGTTCAGAAAATGACAAAATATCTAGCTGGAAAAAGCTAAAGATAGACTTAACTAGTTGTTTTCATTATTTTAATCGACCAGAGTCAAGTGATTGATTTAAAGAAGATTTGTACAGTTGGCAAGAAGATAACTATGAGATAAATCAGGAGTTAAGCTTTAAATCAGATTGGATGGAGTGTTTTTCACGCCAAGAATCAAGAATCAAGAAACAATGAATATCATGTCTATATAAGAGACAAGCATAATTCATTTCCACAATCAATAATCACAACAAGGGGGAGTGAATAGAAAAAGGATGCTGAAGAGAAGCTGATGAAGGATAACTTCAAACAGTCCTTATCAATCAAGCTGAAGGAGAGCTCAAGAATTCTACAAACACCGATGAATAGTGAAGCATAACATCACAGAGCAGAAAGTGTGGAGCACAAAGAATTGAATTGATACATTGATCAGAGAGGTAATGTACTTAAATAGATTTGAAAATCTGCAATTCAAGTTGCATTAGAAATAGGTCCTTGTGTTTTAGCTTAACCATTGAAGCATCAAGTCTCTTAACAAAGAAGGACTTAATAGTCTTCTATATATTGAGGTACATCCCAAGGAATGCCAAAAAGGTTGATTTATGAAAGTAGCATTAGAATTGCCTAAAGCTTATTGACAATCTAAGAAGGAGGCTGATTCAAGGATGGTAGAAAACTAGATGCTTGATACTAAGTGCCAAACTCTATTTATAAAATCCCATAACAAGGTCACACCTAACAGTGTGTTTGTAACCTTTAACAGGGTTGGCTCCTAACAGGGCTCACTTTAGAAGAGTCAAAATTTGGGGTATCGGTCCCATTGGTTTTTTTCCCTTAACAGGGTTTCCATGTTAAAATCCATGTGTTATGTGTGTATGGTTTATTACTTTACTGTTTTACATTTCACATATGCATTTATGGATTGATTGGTATACTCTGCATATTTACTGAGCGTTAGTAAATAAGGTTTACTACTTATTGGTAATCAAGGAGAATAAGGACAGAAAAGGAAAACCAACAGAAAGTTAATTACTATAAGTATTTCATGGCATGCATCTTGTAAGGGACTTAATAATCTGAGGTTTATTTGATTGGTGGTTAGAATAAAGAAATTTTTTTGAAGCCATTGATTCACCCCCCCCCCCTTACTCTCAGTTATTACTAATAATTTCTATATTATTCAAGTACCTAAGTTTGTTATTGATGAGTTATGTTATACTAATTTATATTTTGTTGATCAACGTACTTGTTTCCATTTTAAGTTTGTTGAAGATTCTTCTGTTATGTTCTTTCCAAAGTTCCGATGTTATTACTGATGGAACAAATACCCATATATCCTTAAAAAGACTTGAATGATTGAGAAGAGGCCAAGATTTCAAGAATTGTGTGATGTTCTTGGGAATAGTTGTGCTCCATCCCAAGTTGTTCCTTATCCCTTCCCAACATTCTTTGGCATAGGGACAGTTTAAAAGAAGAAGGCCATTTGTTTCCTCCTCTTTCTCATAGAGTGCATCTTGACTAACCTTCAAAGCCCAAATTTCTAAATCTATTCATGGTCAAGATTCTTTTCTGTATGGCCACCCAAAGGAATATACCTACTTTGGGCAGGAAAACCTTGTTCCAGAATAGATTAATAGGGATATCCAAAGAATCTAGATTTTTTTCTTTTACAATGTTCTCATAACCATTTTTAACTCTATATAAACCATCATTTGACCCTGTCCATATTAATTTATCGCTTCTCTTTTTGATGATTATTGATCTATTTTTAAGTATATCCATAATATATTGCTTCTCTATTTGGTCCACTAGGACATTGCTTATATCTATCCAACATGTCCCATTATTATTTTCTCCACCTTCCATAGAGATGTAGTATATTACCTTATTACCCCAATGTACTTTTTAGCATCTCCTTTGTGTCCTAAGAAATTCCTAATTTATCCATTGGGGAAAATCCTCCCCATGGATCTTCCCAGAATTGAGCATCTTTTCCATCACCAATATCCTACGCGAGTCCCTTATTAATTATCTCTTTGTTTTCTATTATAAAATTCCATATTTGAGATCCTTTGGCCTGATTCTTAGCCATGAAAATATTAATAGGATTATCCTCCATTGCATATTTGTTCAGAAGAATGGAAGCCCATTTTCTATTGGGTTCTTTTAATAGATGCCACACTAGCTTAGCTCCTAAAGCCTTATTTTCCCACTAAAGGTTTTTAATTCCCAAACCACCCATAGAAGTGGGCTTACAAATATTTTCCCACTCAATTAAAGCTAACTTTTTATTCTCTGAGGTTCCATACCAGGAGAAATATCTAAGGCATTTGTCTAGGATAGTCTTAATGTTGATGGGGAAGGGGAGAATGGATAATTGGTAAATTGGAATGGCGGATAGGAAATATTTAATCATAGTTTCTCTTCCTGCTTTGGTGAGCCATTTACATTTCCAAGAATCTTTTTTATTATGAATTTTAGAAGCAATTGTATCCCACAGTATTTTTCTACGCACTCCTTTATCAATTGGAATTCCTAAATACTTACAAGGGAATTTACCTATGGAAACACCTATGATATTGCAGATTTGTCTAGCTCTCGCCAAGGGGGTGTTTAAAAAGAAGACTTATGATTTATTCAGGTTCACTCTTTGACCTGAAGCTTTCATATATAGTGCTAAAATATCTTTGAATGCTTTATCTTCTTTCTTGGAACTAGTTTCAGGAAGGATTTTATCGTCAATAAAATGCTGATGTGTTATATTTAGAATATTAATACTAACCTTGAATCTAGTGATTTTACCCTCCTGATGAGCTTTTGTTATGGATCTACCTAGAGCTTTAGTCATAATTACAAAGAGAAAGTGAGAAATAGGGTCCCCTTGTCTAATACCCCTAGAAATATCAAAGAAACCCTCTGGAGATCCATTTATGAGAAGGGATGTTTTTGGAGTAGAAATACAATTGAAGATGAAGTTAATTCATCTCCTGGAAAAAGCAAAGGCTTCCATACATTTACATAGAAAATTCCAATCAACTTTATCATATGCTTTTTGAATGTCTAGTTTGATCAACATGCATGGTTCCTTATTTTATTGGGCTGAGTGGATCATTTCTTGGGCAATGATGATCCCATCCAAAATGGATCTTTTTGGAACAAACCCTGTTTGTGCTTCAGAAATAATGCCAGGAAGGATCTTTTAACCTATTTGCTAATGTTTTTGAGAGAATTTTATAAATTGTATTACATAGTGCAATCGAGTGAAATTCCCCTAATTCCTCATAATCTTCTTTTTTAGGTATAAGAGAAAGGAAGGTATTGTTAATATCTGTTAACAAAGTACCAGAATTCCTAGTAGCCTCCAGTGCTTTCCAAATATCACTACCCAAGGAAATGTTAGCATTTAAAAAAAAACGGGCTTGGAAGCCATCAGGCCCTAGAGATTTTTCAGGATTCATCTGAAAAAGAGCATTTTTAACTTCTTCAAAAGTGAATTTATTGTTTAGCCATTCATTTTCATCTTCTGAAATAATTTTGGGAATAGAGGATAACAATTCATTTTAAGCTGATAAATCTGAATAATCATGGTTATTTAGTAGATCTGAATAATATCTTACAAATTCATATGATATCTATGTTGGGTTGTCAAATATCTGACCATTAGAGTCTTTGATTTTAGTAATATGATTAATATTCCTCCTATTCTTGGAGCTATTATGAAAGAGTTTTGTGTTATTTTCTCCTTTTAACCATATTTCCCTAAATTTTTGTCTCCAATAAATTTCTTCTTTCAACAAAATTTTAGAATATTCTGCCATGAGTTCTTTTTCTTTGAGGAAACTGCTATTATTCATTCCATTTTTTATTACTACAATATTTAAAGCCTCTATTTATTTTTCAATTTTAAATTTTTTGTCAAAGATATTATGAAAACATTCATTGTTCCAATTTAAAATATTATGCTTGATTCTTTTAAGTTTTGACACAAAGAAGAACATTTTAGATCCTTATACATGTATTTGATTGCACCATTGTTCCAATAATTGAATGAAGTTATTGTCTTGAAACCACAAATATTCAAATTTAAATGGTTTCCTATAGGGTTTTATTTTTTCAATAATATTTAATCGAACCAGGAAGTGATCAGAACCTACATAAGTAAGAATTTTAGCATGCAAACTATGGTTGAAGGAGCCTAAATCTCCTTTAAAAAGAAATTGATCCAATCTTTCAGCTATATGACTAAATCCTTCTCTCTGATTATTCCATGTACATAAGCCATTTGATGTCATTATGTCAATTAACTGACTATTAAGAAATCATTGACTATAGTCTTTTTGAGTTTGGGAAATAAATTGGGAGCCTCCATATTTTTCTTTGCAATCCAAGATTCCATTGAAGTCTCCTAATATATGATATTCATTCTGGTAAGATTTTAACTGAGTGCTTAGATTTGACCATAATTCTTTTTTTTTTTTATCATTAGTGTTATTAGGCCCATGTATATTGAAGATATTAAAATTGAGAGAGCTCTTAATGCTTTTAACAATTCCTAGCATCCAATTTGTTGGTTAATGATTGTTTTATATTCTACTTTCCTGGGATCCTAGATGATAGCTAAACCTCTAGATGCTCCATCTGATTGAATCATCTTTGATTTCCATATACCTAGTTTTTATTGAATTTCTTGCATTCTTCTAATTCAAGTTTAGTTTCTTGTATCATTATTAGTTCCGATTCAAATAATTTTAAATTTATTTTCATTAATCTTTGTTTTTTAGGGGTGTTGAGACCCCTAACATTCCATGTAGTGATTTTGATAATGATTTGGGAAGGAAACTCCCCTTCCATGCATGAAGTAAGTCGGTTATTTTTGTTTGGGTTTCCTCTTTCACATCTAACCATATTAATTCACTCTGTGATTTCCTACCTCTTTTCTTTTTTCCTTCTGTAATCACTGGTTTTGATAGGCCCTCAATAGAAGGAACAATTCCCAATTGTCTTTCAGTAATAGTAATACCATTTAAACATTCTGACACATCTCTAACATTTTTTTTTTCAGCTTCCTCTACTATACATTCCTTTCTGGTCTCTTTATAAATATTGAGTGTTAATTCATTATTTTCCAAACAATCCAAATCTCTAAGATTTGTTTTCATTTCAGCTTCTATATTCATTATACCTTCCCCATATTCTTCTATGATAGTTTCTTGGTTGATAGGAACATCCATCTTTGTAAAAACTACTTCCATTTCTAGAGGGATTGAGTGGTTAGGTAGTTTTGATAATCTGGCAGAATCTTTGCCACTTCCTGCTATTGTTAATTTCTCAGTTCTTTTATCAAACTCATTGTTCATTTGTCCTAAATTGGTCATAATTATCTTTATTTTCTTTAGCTTGTCACAACCATCCCCACAGTCTAAATTTGGTGCTCTAATCTCTTCAGGGCTAAGATTTGAAACATTGTTTGCCTTTGATTCATGAATTTGAGTTTTCTGAGCTTTGTCTTTAATAGTTTTAGATTTATTTTGTACTCGATGTGTTAATTCTGATTCCTTAATAGTTGAAACCCCCACTTTTGCATTTTCCTTATCAGTTCCAGTAATGAGGTTAATTGTGACTAGATTATCTGATGCCAAATTTTCCATATTTGTATTTGTACTCTTCTCAATGACTTTAGATTTTCCCACACTGTCTTTAACATATCTATCTTTTTGTAGATAACCCTAAATTTCCTTATTCATCCCTACACATATATTGCATGATTTTAAAATTTTGACAAAACTATCCTCATTCAAACATCCATCTTTAATATTTTGTAATTGTGAGTCTATAATAAATTTCACTACCTCTGCTTCTGATCTCATCTTTTCTAGGGATTCTTTATATTCCTTAATTTTGATGTCTTTCTCATTGTCCTTTATAAAATTCTCCCTCGACCTCTTCTCAGATACCAGGTCCAAATCCCTCTTATCAAGCGTTGAACTATTTTAAAGATTTTTTATTATAAATCCTCCTTGTTCTGGGTTAAATGCTATATCTACCTGTTGCTTCACTAGAGGCTGAGGAGTCATTGGAATTTTAGGGTTAGGAGGATTGAAAAACTGCATGTTAATGATATATAGGCTAGAAGGAGAAATTAAATCTAGAGAATCCAACGTTTTAACTGAGATATCAATGTTAATTGCAGCTTTAATATTAAAGTTGTACAAAAACTTTTGATCAATTTCTACATATTTCCCTAATCTATTCACAATTTCTTCTATAATATGATTGTGTAGAAATTCCATAGGAAAATTAGGGAGGGAGATCCATCTAGTAATTTCAAGGTTGCCGAAAAATGTTGGGTCAAAATTTGGGCACCAATCGAAGAAGAAAAACCCTATATTATTTAAGTTAGGACAAATACCCTCTAACAGAGATTGTTTCAAGCTAATATCCTTATGGTCAATAAGTAAGAAATCATTATTCAGGATAGTTATACTTACCTTGTCCATAAAGTGATCCTAGAACCATTTGGAAATAAAGGCAACTGAATACTCGTGCCCTAGCCATCTGGAAAATAGACCGTGTTTTGACTAGTAGTTGCTCATCCCATATGCATATCTAGGGCTTATGGTGATTTGAATGCATGAATCATCTTCATCAAAAATATTTTGCTCAGGACTTTGATCATTTTCCTTATATTGTGAGACTTTTGAAGGTGATTTTTCTTTACATCTATAAGGAGGTGTATAAATGCAATTGTTATTAGATTTAGGTAGATTTTTTATAGGTGATGAATACCCCTTTTATACATTCAATGCTTCATTCTCTAGCCTATGGTTTCCCTGGTGCGGAGAGGAGTATACTACATTGTTATGCCAATCTGAGGAATTTTCTAGAGCGCAGTTTTGAAGCTGTGAGAACTAATTAGCAAAAGGAGGTGGGGGGATGAGAATTTAAAAGAGGGAAATTATTTTGAGCTTGATGATATTGTTTTCTTCTTGCCCTTTGGGAGTTTTGGAAATGGGCTAGAATCCATTCATCATTGCAGAGATTTACATTAGAACGATCAAAATTCACCGACCGGCTAGGGCACAAATGACCAACATCTTACCTCCATCTAATTTTTTCAGATAGAGAATCCTTAGGGAAGTAGTGAGTTTGATGCCAGGAAAATGGGATCTTTGTGCCCTTCTAGAGGAGATCTTTGGATATCTCGTGGCAGAGAAATGTTTAAATTGGTTTTGGAGACTTTCCACACTGAAAACCTTGTGTGGAATGCAAAATTTTGCTAGTTTGATCACTAATTTGCAGAGCAGAGCCATAATTTATTAAGTGATATCCTTAATAAGGAAATTTTCTTATTTCTAGTAACCCATGACATTTTTTTTTTTTTAAAATTTCTAATTTTTATTGTTGCTTCTTTCATCTGATGAATGAATTTGTTGGATAAAAATAATTACATAGATTGAAATTAGGGAGAATTATCTTTGATTTTCAATTGGCTTCAAGTGGTCCCGTGAGAGATAGAGAAAGTTAGAGGAAGTTTTTTCAAAACTATCCAAAACCCTCATATATAGAGGTGATGTCTGAGATTTGTGAATTTCTTCTTAAATAACCATGGGAAAATTACAAAAATGGAGGGATAGATAGTTGAACATTTCCTCTTCAATTTCCAATCAGCCCAAGAGAAAAATATTAAGTTTCCAAAGAATGGTGTGATTCCCTAGATGATAGTTTTTTGTTAATGAAGAAAAAATGATGGTTTGGGATGATGATTGCATGTGAAAGTGGATCAAACATTTCCATGCAAGTGTTTGGATGGTGTGTGCAGATCATTTACAAAGTGTTTGAATGATTGTCATAGTTTGGAGAAGAGTGGAGGTGTGAGTTCTTTGATTACCCCCATGATTAGACCTAAAAACAAGGGTTTGATAGATGGGTATTTGGTGAATGTATATAATTCTAAAAAGTTTTCATTCTACCTATTTTCACTTGTCTAACATATTGGTATAGATTTTTGTTGTTGATTTGGTGCAGGAGCACCCTATGGTGATCATGCACACATAAGGAAAAAATATAAATTATTATTTTGTTTTTGTTTTTGTTTGTGGCTAATAAGGTGTTAAGGATAATTTTAAAGTATTTTAAGGTCAGTTTATGCAATAAGAAGTTGTTTTGAGTCTATAAGACAAAGTTGTCAATAAATTGCCAATGTTGGCATAGAAGGGAAAAAAAAGTTGTTGATATGCCTTCCATGGAATAATTATTATGTAATAAGGTATTTTGGACCTCTTTGTATCCATTTGTAATGATTATAAGTTTTAGGGGTCCTATTGAAGTGTTCATAACAAGTTTTGGGAAAAATTGTCAACTTGGACAAGAAAGTTGTTAAGACAATTTTGTTGCAACTTTATCAAAAGTGACAAATTGTTAAGTTTGAGTATAGAAGTTGGATATAACTACTAGGAAAGGTTTCATAAAAGTTTAAATTTCCTCTTTTGGTTTAGGATAGATTTGGTTGGTCATTTTAGAGAATCTTGGAGGAGTTTTGAAGAAAATCTCCAGTAAGACTTAACTGTTTTCTTGTGAAATCATTGTATTTTGTGCCTTGAAGAAAATTATAATCTTACATAGAACATATTTGCGATGCCAAAAATATATTATATTTTATTTTATTGAATATATTTTCTATTGGTCCAACTCTCATGCAATTTGATCTAGGTTTGTGGAAGTTATCATTATTTTTGTAGAAGTATACTATTTTTTGCATCATTTTTTCTGCAACTTTATTGTTATAGCACATGTTGTGGTTTCATGTCATATATTTTTGATATAATAGATATACGGTTGGAAAGAGGAATGATTCTAATTTCCAATTCATTTGGTTTGATAAGTTTTTGCTAAGTTTTGAAGGACATATCACTATGTTTTCCAAAACTGGGTCTGAAACCCTTTCCCACAAAGGTTTGGACATTAAAATGTTGATAGCTTGGGGTTCCACCATTAGAAACTTTAAAAAATAAAGGAGATGAAAGGTATTATGATCTAATTTTAGATTATGGATGGTGGAGATCAGGAAACCAAGTGTGGAGGGAGAACTCTCGAGCTCTAGATCTACTGCTCCATATGATAGTTAAGAGAATTGTTCACTATTTTGCAAAATTTGTAAATATGAACCAATTTTATGGGTTTGGGCATTATAAACCCATGAATTTATTTATTTTTAGTTTCTTTCCACCTTTCCATGGTTCTTTTGTAATGGTGTGGTGCAAATTGTGGGTAGTTGTGCAAAATAATCCTAATTAGGCCTTGTTAGTCCTATAGCAGTCATCCTTTGGTCATTTCTTCCCAAATAATCATGGTTCCATCTTGGAGTATGTGTTGTGACATGTAAAAAGGTTTCCAAACAATTCATTCATTTATCTCCAATTTTTATGTTTGTGAAGTGAATGCCTAAGCCCGGGTGGTCAGGGCTAGTAGGCCTAGTAGTGCCTTGTAAATAAATTGTCATGTGTTGATGATTTTGGCTGAAGTAAACTATTGGAAGATGTTTTTTGGTGTTCCCTTATAGCTTTAATACCAATAAATTAGTGGTCTCTTTAAGGTTTGGGTTTTTCTTAGTGTTGGTCGTATAATTGTGTTGGGATGACTTCATATCGTCATAATGAAGTGAACACATTACGACCCATCAAATTGGGATTGAATTTAATGCCTTTTGATTGATTTTTAGTCTACCTAGTTTCCTCTGCATCATGGTTCTATTGTTGAAATGGAGTTCCTTTGTGAAGGTTCTCTAATAGGCCTAGTTGAGAAGAAAAGAAACTTGTGATTGAGAAGGTTATTCCAAAGAAACCACACATAGTTTTGAGATATGTTTTTCTTCTTTGAAAAAGATATTTAAATATGTAATTTGTTTGGGGAGTTATTTGGGAAGTATGAGAGCTTGAGCCCAAAAACAACAAGGAGAGGGATAATAGGCCTAGAAGGGCTAGTTCATTTAACTAGAGGGAGTTGTCTTAGAATGATGTTTCCTATACAAATTGGTGGTGAAATCATGATTTTCTGTTCACGTTAATCTTGTTAGATGCCTTGATAAGGTTGGAGGAAGCCTTGGAGTCCCTTTCAAGGAATGAAGCCATTGTGGCTTGTTGCATTCTAGATACATTATGTTGAGAAGTCAAGGTTTATTCATACAAACGTAGTGAAAACTTGTTGATCCCCATCTGCCTCTACATCACTTGTTTGTTGATCCCCATAGATTTCCATGGAAGGCTTATTTGCACCCTTGTGACAACATAGGTAGTTTCTTGTCAATTATGCACAAGGGGTACAAAGTGACTTCAAAAATTATGATTTGACTCTAAATCCTTTAAAAAATGGTCACTAGGACCTTATTAAGACAAAACAATCAAAATATAAAAGACTCATATTTTACCTCATGGAGGCATGATAGCACATTGGGTGCTCTTGCACCACCCTGGAAAAATGGTTCGGAGCCTTCAAAAACATAGAAAGGTTATTGTAGGGGTTATACAAATACCCTATAGGTTTAAAAATACCATGTGCAGGTGCCATGGTTTGCAAGAAATAGTCTATCAAAGTTTGACAGTTTTTTGCACTTAGGGTACACAAGGGACATCGTTGGTAGGCTATGTCACTGAGTATTCTAGTATGCCAAGAGGAAAAGTGGGACCATTCCTAGGGTAAAGCTACCCAAATAGATTTTATTTAGGTTTCAATTTTTTTCCATGATGAACAAAACATGATATGGGCTACTTGGTGACTTTTCACAAAGTGCATCTTACACTTTTTACACCTTGAGAAAAATTGCTGCCCAACAAAAATGACTCTGAGCCTTCAAAAATAGAGATAGGTTATTATAGGGGGGCCTAATACAATCTTATAAGTTCAAATAGATCATGTGTAGGTGCCACAATTTTCAAGAAACAATCCGTCAAAATTTGATGATTTTTTACACTTCGGGTACACAAGGGACATCGTTGGTAGGGTATGCCACTAAGCGTTCCGACATGCTAAGAGGAAAATTGGGACCATGCCTAGGGTAAAATAACCCAAAAGTATGTAATTGAGGTATTGGTTCACCCCCATGAAAAACAAAACACAATATGGGCTACTTGCCAACTTTTGAATACATGCATCTGACACTTTTTATACAAACAAAAAACATTGCTTCCCTGTAAAAATTATTCTGAGTCTTCAAAAAATGAAACAATTTATTGTAGGGGGGCCTAATGTGACCGTATAGGCTCAAATAGATTGTGTGCAGGTGCGACAGTTTGAAAGAAATAGTCTGTCAAAGTTTGACATTTCTTTGCACTTAGGCTACACAAGGGACATTGGTTGTAGGGTATGTCGTTGAGCATTCTAGCAAGCCAAGAGGGAAAGTGGGACCATGCTTAGGGTAAAAATACCCAACTAGATGTGATCAAGGTATTGGTTTTCACTCATGATAAATATAATGCAATATGGGATACTTGGTGACTTTTCACTAAGTGCTTCTAACATTTTTTGCATGAACAAAAAAATTGTTGCCCTGCAAAACCAACTTTGAGTCTTCAAAAAATTAGATAGTTTATTTTAGATGGGCCTAACATGACCATATATATTAAAATTCATCATGTGCAAGTGCCACCATTTTCAATAAAAATCTCTTGAAGTTTGACAATTTTTGCACTTAGGGCTCACAAGGGACATTGTCGGTAGGGTATGCTAGTGAGCATTCCAACATGCTGAGAGGAAAAGTGGGACCGTTCCTAGGGTAAAAAATCCTAACCATATGTGATCAAGGTTTTGGTTCATGCCCATGACAAACAAAATGCGATATGGGCTTCCTTCACAATAAGGGTTTGTTCCTAGTAGCCCTCAAAAATGAGTTTTTGGTTCATAACTCTTGAAATGTTTACCTCTCATATAAAATTGACCTTTTTAGATAACCATTTGTCATACACCTAACATATTTTAAAATTTACACATCATGTTTTGGAACAACTTTCTCAAAAATTAGTGATTTCAGGTATTTAAGGGCCAATTAGGCCTATTTTTCAAATAACCTACCCTATAAACACTCTCCCAAACCAAAACATTTACTCCAATAGCCTAGGAAAGGTTCAAATAGATAAAATTGATAATTTTTATGTGTTAAAACATGTCAAAAGGTTTCCAAAGAGGTAGATATATGAAATTGATCATTCCCAATGTGCGTTCCAACAATAAAATTTGGCGGTGTTCATGACACTTGTGTCTGAATTTCATTCATTCATAAGTACAATATGACTCCAAAAATAAATATGCTTACATTCTATTATATTAAATAATTATTTAAAAGTATAGGTCATATGAGTTGCATAAAATTAACAAATTGGATCACATTTAAATTGTAAATATGTACATTTCAAAGTATCAAGACATACACACAATGAACAAGTTGGATCACATTTCAATTGCAAATAAATAAGCTTTAAAGTACAAAGATATGCACATAATGAAAAAATTGGATCAAATATCAACTTTCATATATATCAAAATGATTAATGATCGTGTACATATACAAAAAATGACATAAATGCCAAGTCAATAATAGAGTTACAAAAATGTGGCATGTCCCATGTCAAGGTCGATATATACAATACAAATATCAAATATATACATATGGTCCTTCAACGACCACAACTAGAACTATATATCTCTATTAATATCTATGACTATGGTGGATCATCAAGATCAATCCTCTTCAAAGTAGTATGTGGCTATGTAGGTGGTTGCACAAGAACAATTCAAATGATGAATCAAATACCTTTTCTCAAAATAACATCAAAATAACTAAATACTGGACTGTAATTTGTTCACCGTTGAATTATTGATTACTTGATCTCTTTATTTTTCACTTAGGCTATGTAGTAAATCTGATTTGGCCCCTTCTTGGGTGAACATGAATCCTAACAAAATGGAAAGGTAGATGATCTATGGGAAGTCCTGAAGGGGGTTGTAATGGGTAAAATGAAACTAACACAAGTTAATAACATATATGTCAAGAAACACTAAAAAACTAAAAATGTATGGACTAAAAAATGCATACCAGAGCCTTAGATAGATCTCCTATACTTGGAGGAGGTACAATCACTAATAAATTAGTTACAATCATTTCTTGTATAGTAAGTCGTAAAAGATGTTACAATCATAGAGGAAGGAATTAGAGCTTTTAAAAAAACAAGAAAGTAATCCAAAAGGAGTTGAAAAGAGGGTTTCAACTAAGAAAACATACATACCTCTTCCCTCCATTGTGTTGGAACCCATCTTTGAAGATCGGGACTTCTAACGAAATGGAATGGTAGAGAATTTGTGGGAAGTTGCAAAGGGGGTTGTAGTAGGTAAAAGACAATTAATACAAGTTAATAACCCAAAGTTGTTGACAAGTAATTGAAAACTAAAAATACATGTATTTATATCTAAATGCACATGTTTAACATATATAGAACAAATACATACCAGAGCCTTAGAGGGTTCTCCTACACTCTTAGGAGGCATCATGAACAATAAATTAGCTATAACCAATTCCTATATGAAAAATGATAACATATGTTATAGTCATAGAGGAAGGATTTAGAGATTTTGAACAAACAAGAATGTAATCAAAAGTTACTATGAAAATGTTACCTCTTCCCTCTCAGGAACCTTAGTGACCTCAAGTGCATTCATTAATTCTATAAACCCCAATTATTTTGGTATATAGAATAAATAAATTAGGTGTATACATCAAGGTCTACATGTACACGTTTAATAATAATGCATTTCAAAAAATAAAATAAAATTGTACTAAATTACCTTTTGGCATTTGGGTGTCCGTGAGGATATATTTTTCTATCTGGTGTGCTAGAAGATGCCTTTCGTACACAAGATGTCCTTGATCTAGGTGGGGTGACCTAAGATAAATAAAATTAACATACAATAAATGAATATATAATATTAAATATAAGTCAAAAAAATCTAAATCTAATTGACTCACATGGTTGCAATTAAAATTTTAAATAAGAGCTATGCAAAATATGATACCGCAAATCTTTCTAGGCCAAAGTCAATGGCTAAAAGCCTGACACCATCAACTTGGGACATCTCAGACCTTGACAAGCCCTATAAAATATGAAATAAATATATACATATAAACAAAAAATATTTTGAAACCAATCTATTATTCTATTTTTAACAATATTTAAAAATATTTACCTCGGGTGTTGAAGCTACTCATGCACGTGGAGTGGAACAAACACTACGATGTGTTCTTGCACCACTTGTTGCACCCTACAATGTATATTATTCATATATCACTTTAAATTGTTCTATACATTTTGTTTATACTTTTATAAGATTTAGGTGATTACTTAATAACATGTCATAAACAAAAATAAATACACCATGTTCATCAGGTCATCGGTGAGGGTCACATCCTCTGTAGTGGAAGCATGGTATCTAGTCCCACAACGTGTACATGAATGTGATGTCAAACCATCCTAATTCATGTTAGCATCTACCCCAAAATATATATTCAACATATGAGGAACATATGCTCAATGGGTTGGGCTGAGCCAAATGGTGCGTCTGATGATGATGGAGGTAACGCAAGTGATGAATCATCATCTACTTTGACTAGATGTATTCTATGTTGAACAATGATATCAGTCAATGACGTAGCTTCCTGTAGAGTCTGTAAACCCATAGAATCCTTCACGGATACAAGGACCATGATGTGAACAATAGGTTTAGAATATAAAGACCTCCTATATTGTGCATCTACTACCCTCTAGGTCCTAGGTCTATCTTGCATAGAGTCTCTCCCTCTATCTTGGAATGATTGCATGTCAATGTAATATGGCTTAAAGCTAAGGATAAACTCGCAATATAGCTTTTAAAATAAATATAGAGGCACCTCCCAATTTTTACAAGGTGGTTAGTTAAAGACCATATACCACCTATCCCAAAATGCATTTTTCATCCTAGTGTGGACACACAAATGTATATGAAACCTATTCTTATTAATGGGTAGGGCATTATTAGTTTTAGGACTGGTGAAAAGAGCACATATGTCATCCTTAAGTATGCCCTTTCTTTTCACCTCATCATATGAAAACCCATCGACATAAAATTTATGACATCTATCCCTAAATGAACCCCATTTCTTAACCTATCTAGATAACTCCCTAGCACTATGGGCCATTGATTCTAGGGTTGTGGTGAGGGATGAGTGGTGCTCATGAGTAGAGGACCTCAACCTTTTCACTATAATATTAATCTGAGTAGTGTCCCATGTCAGGCGATTGATAAGTGTTGGAGACTGCTAAGATGTTGTTCAGATTGTGTATATATCTATTGGAATTAATATTTTGTCATTAATGTCAACATATTCCTATTATTAGAGATATTTTACCTAGTATGTTTAGTTAGACGATTTATATGGTATGGTTGCTATATTGAATATTTAATGTTGTGATTGTATAGTTGTGTTCAAGGATGTATGTACTTGATTTTGTTCAAGTGGAAGAGGTTTAGATGATGATTTGGTAGAGTTATGATGGATTGAATAGAGACATATCTTGGTTGTTCAGTTTGTGACAAATTTTTAGTAATTGGATTGGTGTGGATTGGTTTGGAAATATTATTGGTTGCTAACCTGGTGGTGAGTTTAGGATATGGATGTGTGTCATCATCTTGAGTGGTTCATGACTTGGATGTTGGAAATAAATTTTTCTTTTATGATAGTGGTTGCTGATTAGTGTGCTTGATGAACAGAGAAGATAAGTAAATGTATTCTATGTCAGAGTTGATCATGATGATGTCCTGGTATTTCATGTTGCTTGTTGATATATTTGTATCATGTTCTATTCATGTTTATGGATTGCGTTGGATTATGTAAATGAGTTTGAAGATTTATATTTTGGTATGTTGATGTTCTTGGCTGACTTGGTGATGTAGCATATTTCAAAGGATTTAGGCATGATCTACGGGTTTGGAGCATGTTTGAGGATGTTATTATGGATCATTTTATGTCTTAGCCAACATTCAATGGATTACATCAAGTATTGAGATGAACTGAACTAACTTTTTGTAATTAGGTCCCTCGCTGACCTAGTTGGGATAAATTAATGTATTATGTGTATATATGTAATCATTTGTAACCATAAAAGCATGGAGAGAGTGCAAGATGATGAAGAGAAGAGGTATGATTAAAATATACAATCGAGGTAGATATTTTCTGCACATCATTGGATATGTTTTGGCATATGAGAGATGTTGTTTGTCAGTTCATGAGTTTGGAGAGTATGTCCTCTATGATTTGTAATCATAGATTGTTGTAAGGTAGTGAACCTTCCTTGTAATTGAGATCCTTGTTGTATTTGAGCATGATCTCTAGGAAGTGTACCTTGATGCACGTGCATTCCCCTTTGTAATACTCCTAATAGGGTATAGTACTTTTAAGAAAGTAAATTCATCTTGTGGGTTCCATCCCCACCATGGTTTTTCCCCTAAAAATGGTTCCATGTCAAAACTCTTGGCGTTATGTGTTGTTTACTATGCTGAGATATTTTTTAGATGTTTATTATTAAGATCTAAGATTAAAGTTTATAAGTTGGTTTAAGGTTGTTAATATTGTGACACAACTGATTCACCCCCCCACTCTTAGTTGTGTGTGCTATCATAAGGTATAACAATTGGTATCATAGCTAGCATCATCTTTGGGAAGCTTGACCGCTTGAGGAGATCTAGGATGTCGACCTTTAAGAAGGATAGTCTGGGATTTGAAGGAACAAATTATAATACATGGAAGGACCAGATGATTACACACTTAAGGTTTCTTGGTGAAGAACATTGGGTTGTTAAAAAAAATATTACAAACCTTCTGATCATCTATCTACTGTGACTGTTGATGAAAAGAAAGATTTCGAGATTAATATGAGAGAAATAGAAGCCTTTAAGAGTGCCTTATTAGATATTGAGTATAAAAACATTCTAGGACTAGAGACTAGACATAAAGTATGGACAATGTTTGAGACATTATATGTAGGAGATGTGTTTTTAAAGAAAGACAAGCTACAAATTCTGTAAGGGAAATATAAATCATTGACGTTGAGTGAAGATGAGAACATTACTTTGTATGTGAATAAGGCCATAGAACTTGTTTGTGGAATCAGATGCACTGGTGGAATATTGGATGAGAATGATATTATTTCCAAGATCCAAAGATCCTTGCCTCCTTACAATCATAAAGTTTTTTCTATTGAAGAAATCAAAAGTATGGCTACTATGACAAGATATACATTGATTGGTAAGTTATCTTCTTTTGAAATGAGTGAATTTGGAGAGAGAATACCTAAAGTTGAACCTGCATTTAAAGATACTATTTCTAAGGATAAACAAAGATATGACCCTTGAGAAAGTTCATCTAAACTTGGTAGACATGGTAAGGAATGGGAACAAATTGAGAAATAAGAAAGAGAGCTTGATAATCTTGAATACCTATTTGTGAATAAATAACCTAGGGTGTCTAGTAAGTATGAAGGAAAGTTTCCTTTGAAATGTTTTCCATGTAATAATATTGGTCACATTGCTTCTAGATGTCCTAACAAAGAGCCTAAGTACAAGCACAAGAAGTTTAGATCTAAATATCAGAAGAAGTGTTACTATGTTTTGATGAAGTAACCAAAAATGATGAATCTAAGAAGGGTGAAGATGAGATTGTATCCATAGCTATAAAAGATGAGAATCCTAATGAAGAGAGAGCCTTGGTTTCACATGCAGATAAGAGACAAGACTAGGTTATAGATAGTGGATGTTCACATCACATGTCTGGAGACAAAAGCAAAATTGTGAAGTTTGAATATTATGATGGTGGATTTGCTAGATTTGGTAACAATTCTCATTTTTTGATCAAAGGAAGATGTTCAATTACACTTGATGTTAACAGTAATAGTGATGATGTTTTATATGTTGAAGGTTTAAGGCATAATTGTTTGAGTGTTGGATTGTTAGTTGATAACGGTTATCAGTTAAAATTTAAGAATGGAATGTGTAGAATCATTGGAAACACTGGAAATAAGATTGTATTACCTGTACAAGGACTAGAGATAATGTATTTCACTTGAACAATTCAGAGAATAGATGTTTGATTTCTAAGATTGATGATAGTTGGTTGTGGCACACGATATTTTATTGTGTAAACTTTGATAACATTATGAAGATAAGTACTACAAATTCAATGAGAAATTTAGCTAAATTTTTGAAACCTACTAATGCGTCATGTAAGGAATGTTAGTTGGGTAAGCTAAATAAATCTACTTTCAAAGATATAAAGCCCTATTTTTAGAATAGATTATTAGATTTGGTGCTTACTAATTTATGTGGTCCTACTATAACTAGAAATTATTATGGAGATAGATACTTTACCGCATTCATTTTTAGTCATTAAAAGATGACGTGGGTTATATATTTGAAGGAAAATTATGAGGCATTTGAAAAATTCAAGATCTTTAGAGCTATGGTTGAGACTGAGACATGTATAAAGTTGAAGTGTCTAAGATTTGATAGAGTTGGAGAGTTTACATATAGAGAATTTGATGCATATTTTGAAGAGAGTGGGATAAAGAGACAAATGTATTCTCCACAAACCCCTAGTAGAATGGAATTGGAGAGAGGAGAAACATAAAAATCCTTGACATTGAAAGTGTTGGAGATTTGCCTTTGTAAAAATAGTTGACTGTATGTTTGTCATTGATGACAACATATAGTATACAACAAAATTCTGTATGTAATTCTATGTATGGACATGTTGGAGCCTTGCGTGGTTATTTTTATGTTGTAGACATATTCATTATACTATGTTCGTACATGCAGATTCAGTTGTGTAGTTAATGTTGAGTTATGTTGATTTGTTTGCCAGTTACAATTTCAGAAGATTGTTTATTAAGAGTCATCAGTAAATTCATTATTTTTTCAGTTGTGCCTATCTTTGGGATATGCGTGTTTGGATTCATGTTTAGTTGAGAGTTTAGACTATTTGGTTAAGAGAGCTTAACATGTTTCATCACGCGAGTGAAGTTTGAGTTAATTTGGTGGAGCTGACTGTGTGAAGCGATGCATCTACTCATCTTGAGTTGCGTAGTTCTAATTATGTTGCATGCTTAGTTTATCCAACAAGGAAGTTGTTGAAGAGTGTCCTATAGCCAACGTGATCATATATTTTAAGGAAGATACATATAGAAGTTCATTTGTGATCGCTAAGTGTGAATGGAAATAGGAGATAACAAAAAAAGAGCAGAGAAGAATGCTAGTTGTATTGGGATAGTAAAGCTATATCATTCATTAGTTGAAGATCTATGTAAAGAAGTAGAGAGTGTATACAATTCACTGGAACTAATCAAGACAACATTTCTACTTAATAGTTCAATATCAAATATAGTGTATATCTGTTGTGCAGAAGGTTGCATCCTTCATCATTTGAGAAGTGTGCTCTTGGATAGTGTATCCTCACCCCTAACAGGTTTATTTGTAAAAGACTCCTAGCAGGGTCCGACCTTTGACCAGGTCAATGTACTTATTGCATTATAAAGATCAACTCCTGATAGGTTTGTACGATCTTCTAATAGGGATCATTATACACTAGTGCAGTTCTTTGTGGGTGCTAATTCTCATCAGGGTTTTTACCTATTTTGGGTTTCACCATAACCAAAATTATGGTGTTCTATTATGTGTTATCTTGTTGTGTTTATGCTTAATGTTATTATGTAATTAATTGAATAAAGAATTGAATCTTGTAGATAACTAATTCACCCCACCATCTTAGTTATCTCTTGGGACTATTCCTAATAATTGGTATTAGAGCCAAGTGCCTTGGAGAGAAAGCTTAGTAGCTTAAGGTAGATCAGATGGCATACTTCAGAAAAGAGAGTCCTAAGTTTGATGGAGAGAATTATCTTGACTAGAAGAAAAAATGATAACACACCTATAGTGCATTGGTTTTGAGATCTATGAGGCAGCTACCCAAGCAATTGATGTTCCTAATTTGAAAGATCTTGTAGAAGAAGATTCTATTATTAAACAAAAGGAAGTATTCACCCAAAATGCAATTGCCAAAGAAGCCCTTATAAGTGCCTTATCTGACAATGAATTTTTTGAGAATAAGAAAGTAGATAAATCCTATTCAATATGGAAGTACCTAGAAGACATGTTTAAAGAAGACATCCAAGCAAAGAATGCGCATAGAAAGACATGAAAGAAGAGATACAACAATTTAGAGATGCTACCTAAAGAAAAAATTAGAGCTTGCAATCAGAGGATTAATGAAGCAGTTTAAGGAATCAAAAATAATGGTTTAGAAATTTTAGAGGAAGACATAATGGATAAATTGATGACTACACTCACAATAGATTATGAGAGAAAGATAAACATCTTAGATGAGACTATGCAATTTTTAAAATACTTCAAGAGAGAAACCTTGATCAGAAAAATTTTAGAATTTGAGATATCAAGATTGAAGGCTGAACCCATAATTGAAACAACCTTCAAAGCCTTAGTCCATGGTAAGAAATATTTGAGCACTTCTCATAATTTTGATAAAGAAGAAGAGGATGAAGAACTAGAAGAAATCATTTCTATGATCGCTAAAAAAGAAAGAAAAGGAAAAGGGAAATATAAAGGATGGTTACCATTCAAATGCTTTTCATGTAACAAAGTTGGCCATTTTGCATCCAAGTGCGTTACAAGAGTCAAGAAGTTTGAAACAGATAACAAGCCCAAATATACAAAGGAATTCTACCATGCTGAAGATGGAGTGACAAATGATGATTCAGGAGAAGATGAAATTGGATTCATTGAAATTTAAGATATTGAAAAAATGTTTGATGAAATGGACATTGAAGATGAAAAGAAAGCATGAGAATTGGCATTAGTTTCCCACGCAGACATTAGAATAGACTAGATCATTGACAGTGGGTGCTCACATCACATGACAGAAGACAAAGATATATTTGTACATCTAGATAAGTACAAAGGTGGCATGGATAGATTTGGAGATAACACTCCTAAGCCTATCATAGGTAGAGGAGCTATCACCTTAGATGGAAAGAACAAAACTGATGATGTTCTATATGTTGATGGTTTACATCATAAGTTACTAAGTGTTGGACAATTGCTTAACAAAGGATATCAGTTAGAATTCAAAAACAACAAGTGCATCATTAATAACAAAGGAGATATGATTGCATCAGGTTAAAAGACTAAATTTAATGTCTTTCAGCTCAATTCAGAAGTAAGTTGTTTTGTTGCAAAAGTGGATGACAGTTGGTTATGGCACAAAAGACTTTGTCATATCAATTTTGACAATATAGTGAAAATAAGTAATGTAAAGGAAGTAAGAGACCTTCCTATTATTGCAAGACCAGTTGATACTATGTGCAGGGAATGTGTGATGGGAAAGCATGTAAGGAGGTCATTCAGAAGTAAACAAAACTCAACAGAAAACAAATTGGATCTAGTGCATATAGAATTATGTGGACCTACTCAAACAAGATCATACTACTGTGAAAGGTACTTTATTTTGTTTGTGGATGATTTTTCCAGAATGATGTGGGTTGCGTTCTTGAAAGATAAATCTGAAGATTTTGAGAAGTTCAAAATATTTAAAGCTAAATTTGAAAATGATTCTGGATTAAAGATAAAGTGTCTGAGATCTTATAGAGGAGGAGAATTCACCTCTGAAAAATTTCATGAGTACTGCGAAGAACATGGGATCAAAAGAAAACTAAGTGCACCTAGAACCCCTCAGTAGAATGGAATTGTAAAAAGGAGAAACATGATCATACTTGACACAACACACACTATCATGATTGAAGTAAAAGTTGCACACACCTATTAGAGAGAAGCAGTCAATACAACAGTCTATACTATCAACAAAATTCAACTAAGGCCAGGCGCAGACAAGACACTTTATGAACTTTGGTTTGGTAATGTACCTATAGTAAAATACTTTAGAATCTTTGGAAGCAAGTGTTACATCAAGAGAGAAGATGGTGTTGGGGAGTTTGATGCTAGAAGTGATGAAGGTATTTTTGTTGGTTACTCTACTAAAATAAAAGCTTACAAATGTTTTAATTTGAGATTGAAGAAAATCATTGAAATTACACATGTGAATATTGATGAGAAGGTCATGATTCAAGAGAGATACTATTACTGTGCACTTATGATTGAAGATGAATCTAGACCTATCAGTAAAGAAATAGTTATTGAAGCAATGTTTGACTATATTGATGTATCATGCAGTAACCCTAAACCAAGTGAAGAGGAATCACAGATTACAGATGAGTGTGCCACACCTAAAGTTCCAAAATACACATCTAGATACCATTCAAAAGAAGATAGAATTGGAGATCAAAGCAGTAAATGTTTGACAAGATCTAAAGAAAAAGATTTAACAGTTGATGAAGATGTATGTTTACTTTCACAAATTGAACCTTTAAGTGTTGAAGATGCTTGTAATGATTTAGATTGGTAGACTGCAATGTAACAAGAATTAGATCAAATAATTAAGAATGACACATGGGAATTGGTCCCTAGACCTTGTGACAAAAATGTGATTGGAACCAAGTGGATATTCAGAAACAAGATGAATGAAGATGGTACTATGGTAAGAAACAAAGCAAGACTGGTATGTAAAGGTTATGCACAGAGAGAAGGAATTGACTACTCTGATACATTTTCCCCTGTGAGAAGACCGGAAGCTATTAAATTATTTTTAGCTTATGCAACATTCAAGAACTTTAAGGTATATCAGATGGATGTCAAGTCAACCTTTTTGAATGGTGACTTAAAGGAAGAAGTCTACATAGAACATCCTAAAGGATTTAATTTATCAAACAAACCTGACATGGTATGTGGACTGAAGAAATCCCTCTATGGACTTAAACAAGCCCCTAGAGCATGGTATGAAAGACTGGATGGATAATTAATTAAGATTAGATTCAAGAAAGGAGTAGTAGATTGTAACTTATTCATAAGAGAGACAACTGAAGGATTATTACTTGTTGCTATTTTTGTTGATGACATTATCTTTGGTGGTATTGACAAGCTTAGTGTAGATTTTTCTAAAGAAATGTAGAGCGAGTTTGGAATGAGCATGATTGGACATATAAAATACTTTTTGGGATTAAATGTACTACAGACAGATAAAGGTATATTCATAAATCAGTCTAAGTATGTGAAGGAGATATTGAATAAATTTAAGATGGGAGATTGCAAGCCAATAAGCACACCCATGATAACAGGAAGAAAGCTTTCTAAAGATGATGATGTTAGCATTTTTTCTTGCAACACTTACCTAATGATGATATTATACCTTGTATACTCGGATGCAACCTCTTTTAGGCAAGAGAAAGGATAATTTCTAAGGATTGGATAACATCCTTCTTCATTTTTGAGCTCCATAGACTCAGGCAAGTTTTACCTTTTAAAAATTACTGATATTTCAGCCTATGTATTTGGTGGATTATTTCATTCACTGATTATGTACCCAAAACCTCACTGTAACAACTTATAAAACACTTTAGAGATTGCAATGATTAATTTGAAACATAGTATTACAAGCCAGGCTATGGTTTTGAGAACATGAACCAATGAGACAAGGATTTGCATCCTTCTTCCTTTTGATTTTAGGAGGGATAACCTAATGATTCACTCTCTAAAGAATCAATAAAGTGGACAATATCCTGCTGATATAAGTCCTTGATGAGTTTAGCTCATTTTTTTTAGTGACAGATATGTTTGAAATAATTTTGAAAACTTGGATGATGACAGATTATCAGACCAAGACCTAGATCAGTGCCTATCCTTTGGGTTACAGAGTCAAAAGCTTAAAGTCTCACAAAAACAAAATACTGTAAGCTACCTTACAACCTAC
>MU227184.1:1152932-1192654 GCA_018584345.1 Thuja plicata
GAGTACAACATCAGTCTTATCTTTCAGAATTTCAATTCTATGTTGTAACACACCTCTTAATGCTCTCAAAGCAATTGCATTTCCTTTCTCTCCCTCAACCTTTTCCTCAACCACCTCTTCAGACTTTTCCTTATCTTGAATTTGCAGGGGCTGTGGTTGCATAGGCACATACATCACCTCAGGCTTCTCTTCCAACTCTTTCATCAATATTTTTATCACCAGATCTTGCTGGTGTACTTGTATATGACACAATTCTTGATCTTTTGCCAATGCACTTGTCTCTTCTAACAATGTGCTACACTTATTAGACAACTATTTAGTTTTTTCTTCATTTAAGTGAGCCTAGTGTGTCATGATTTGGGATATTTCCAAATCCCCTGTATTCTGCACAATCCGCACCATCTAACTACCAACCATATTTTCCTGGATATTCACCACTTGGGGCTTTTGATCCTTTGGGCATAGGCTCCACATTGCAAAAGCTTGAGACTTTGGGCTATACCCAAATCCTTTTATCACATCTCCCATTTGAACTTCACTGGTCATTTTGAGATTTGGTTGTTTTCTTATTTGGTCAATGATGAAGGCAGATGCCAAATCCCAGGCCTTAGCCAATAGTATACCACTACCTAGCACCAATTTCCTAGCCTCCTTAGGTGAAATGTCCTCACCTTCAGGATCATAAGAGTGTAGAGCTACCAAAGCCTCATTTTTTATGGTTTCCTTAACATCAAATGTCAATTGAGCTCTTATCTACTCTTTCTTGTACCATCTCAGGAAGTCTTTAAACTCCTCAGTTTTGACAAAGTTGTCATCATTCAAAAATTCCTACTGATGGAGCAGTCTTTCATCAACACAGGCCTTAAGAGGTAATTCAACCTCATCATCTAAATCAGGTTGTTGCTTCTTGCCTTCCCTAATTGATTTCCTCAGGTTATGATCATAAAACCTATTCCCAAGTACTAGGGCTTTATCCTTATCCCTCTTCTTATTTTTCCCTTCAATTGAAGGTTGACCTTTTTCTAATTTCTGCCTCTTAGCAGTAGGCTCTTCCACATCATCAGGTTGTGTCACCACTATCAAATCAACAATGTGGCCCTCTGTTGCCTGCAACTGTGGCACTTCAACAATATTTTGCTGTGGTGGAGCATACCTAGTAGGACGTGCATAATCACTGTCACTACTGCTATCATATTTGGATTCTAAGTGATCTGGTCCTTGGGCACCTTTCTTGTCAAGAACAGTCTCAAGTTGTTCTGTAAGCACATAATAATTGTCTATCATGGCTTTAATCTTGTCAAAATATGGGAGATCAGGGTAAAAACCCCCAAAAGCCATCCCATTTCTCTTGGTTTGTCTTTCAAGATTTAACAACTCTTGAATCCTCATTCTTCTTGTTTGAATGTCATCTTCATTCAAAATGTTCCTTGTTGCATCTTCCTCTATGCATTCATAGTGAACATTGGTATTAGGGATTGTAGGAGTATACAATTTTCTCACCCCTTCCATGAAACCTTCTGGGTCAATATATCTATAAGGGGCTACCCCCATTCTGCATCCTTCCAACCATTGGCCCACTACATCAATGACACCTTTTCCAATTGTAAAATTAAAAATCCTGAACTGCCTATGGGTTAGAGTCCCCTTCTTGTGTGGTGAAAAATGCTCATTTTCTGTTAATAACAACTGTCATATAAACTCCATTGCAGCCACTCTTGCTGGTACATAGTAGGGTAAGAGATGAGGTGGGTGAATACACCCATATACTTTGATAATAGTATAATTTTCTCCCAAGAAGAAATCACCCCAATTATGTTTTCCTTCCCACTTATCAGTGTAATCACATGGCCTCAGTAGTTGCATAATCTTTAGTGGGACTCTTGTTCTGCTAATGCCCAAAATTTGTACTATTGGATATGCAATCCAATTCTGAAAAGCACAATAATCACAGTCCTTAGACGTGTAATTCCAAACCCTTACCCAAAATTGGATAGGATTTGGTCCTTCCTGGTAAAACCTCTGTGGGGCCAAATTATCCACATCCATGATCACAAAATTGAAATACAACAGGAGATGCATAAGAATAGAATAATGGAAAAACTTGGGCTCCTTCTCCTTTGGATCTTTCATCTTCTTCTAAGTGGCAATGAAACCCTAATGCATCTCATCAATGATATGTTGTATGTAACCATAACTAGTACTGGAATGCACCTCTTGTAAATCCAACACCATCATCAAAATGCCCGCATTGATGTTCTCTTCTTCTCCATCTATCCTTAGCACTCTACATAGGGCATAGGCGATATACTTAATGTAGAAGTGTAAATCCTTGTAGTAATATGGGCTTGTCCCAAACATAGGATCCAAACACTTCCTCACTTCCTTCAACATATGTTTCTACAATTGGCCTCTAGCAATTCCAGGCTTCAAACTATATCTCTGTGCCTACTTCATCATGTCAATTCTGGTAGACATAGTGCTATATAAGCCAAAGGCTTGCATGAATGAATTTCTATTTAGTATCAGTAGGGCAGTGCCATCATTCCTTTTAATTGTTTTGGATAAAACATCATAATGACTGGCAAGGTCAAGGAACAAGTCTACATCTACATAGACATCAGGAACAATTAATCTAGCTAAACCATAGGTCCAAGGGTTTGACACTGGAATAGCTTTATCAGAATTCTTATAAAAGTAATTGAAAAGTGAAAAACCTGTTGTTCCTGGAGTGTCAACATCTCATATATTATGACTATCATCTATGAGCACATTGGCATTTACTCTTTTGTTCTGAGTCGAACCAGGAAGCAGTCTGAGGAATTCATCAGAATAATTTATTTTTCCCTTGGCTTCCTCTTCTACCTTCTCACTTCCACCACTAGTCGAAGCTACACTACCGCTCTGCTCATATTTACCGTGCCTGAATCTCTTCTTCTTTACCAATATTGAAACAAATCTATCTCTGAGATTCACCTACTACCCTGTGCACAATTTTCTAGAAATAATGAGTTTTAAGCAATGTAAAACCCTACAATTCCCTGATTTTTCTCTCTTTTAGAATACTTAGCTCTTCTCCATTTTGAAATTCTGAAAGTAAGATGAATGAAATTGATACACCATCAGCTCCTTATAGTAACCGTTTGAAGTACACAACTCATGATTTGGGAAACATCAATTCTGTCTTTAATTCAACATACTGTGAACTTGATTGAAAACCTAGCCGTAGTTCCATGAGCGTGATAGGAAATCAAATTCATAAAATTGAATCCTCAAAAAAACCTTATAGAATTCAAATGAGCTGACATGTCTTCCTGCAATTGGCTAATTGTCATACATCTCAGCTACCCCTTTTTGCACAGTAATCAAAATCTAAGCCTGTGATTGGTTGATGAGTGACTCACACTTTCATATCAGATACTGCCACCTTTTCTTAATATTTGGTATTAGGAGACCATGCGACTACATACAATTTCTCTATCGCTGACCCCAGTCTTTAACCCGTGATTTCTCTAGAGACATAGCGACTACACGAATTTCCTTACCTTAGTTAACCAAAGTTATCATTTGGCGATCACACGAAAATGAAGAAATCAAAGTCACTAATGGTTAGCTGTAACTCACATTCTTTTCAGAGACTATGCGACTAACTGTCACTTTTAACTTTCACGGTTATCTTTGAGTCACTAGATGTTTTCCTTCCTTTGCAAGACCCCATGACTACCCTTAGTCGCCCAATCATAGAATACAAATGTTAAGTGTTAAAACCTCTTGAGACATCGCAATAGGTACTATGCCTTTTATTTTATCTGACGACTTCATGACATACCATTAGCCGCTGAGTCGGGAGGACTTTTCCTTTTGGGCTCTTTTATTCACAGACTTTGCAACCACTATAGGATCTTTTAATTGCTTCATCTGATGGTTGTCACCTAATCACCAAGAAATCCATTATACCTTCAAAATCTTCTGAGACTTTGTGACAAATAGAAGCCCTTAATGAGTCTCGTAGTCGCTAAATAAGCTTTTACCTTTTGGCGATCATGTGATAAGTCTTTGAAATCCACTTACCTTCTGACATATGTCTCATTGCATAATGGAAAGCTGAGTCATCTCATGAATTTGGCGACAACCTGACTATGCTTTATCCCAAACCGCATATGGTTAGTCGCAAAGTCTCGCAAACTTTAAATTAACTGGCATCTTTTCTGGAGACTGCGCGACTAAAGCTTGCACAACATACTTAACCTCAAACGCATCTGGTGATTATGTGACATAAAGAGATCGCGATGTCTTTTAATAAACCCTTAACTACTAATAGTTTCTTGTGACATCATGACCTATCTGTGGGCCCCTTCATATACTACTGGCCTATTTATTGATCCCGCGACTACGCGATATAAACTAAATCGTGAAGTCTAGAAATGCCAAAGGAATATTATAATGTTGAAAGAGACTATGCGACATAAGCTAATCACTAAGTCTAGGAAGAAAAGTGAATATGTCATTTAATTTATGTGACTAAGTGATTAGAATATAAAAAATGACTTAAGTGAAACAAAAAGGTAACAGCGAAACATAAGCGGAAAAGACCTTAGGGTTTCAAGATTTTTGCACATTCTCATAGATTCAGACTTGAAAACCTGAAAAATTTGACAGGGAAAAGGCACAAGGACTGAGAGACTTCTTCTTTAAACACAAGACCAGAGAGAGAAGACCACAAAAAATGGGAAACTAGCCAAAACCAGGAATACAACCAACAGATGATTCTACAATAGTTGACATAACACTATAAAAATATATGATTGGAAAACTCATATATCTTAGTCAATCTAGAATAGATATTTCTAAAGTAGTTGGCATTGTTGAAAGATTTTCAGCTGAACCAAAACAAAATCACTTAATGGAAATTAAAAAAAAATTAGATATTTAAAAGGGACTATAGACTATGGTTTATGGTATCCTAAGTCAAAAAATGTAGAACTTCATGGGTATACAAATACAGATTGGACAGGTTGTGTTGATGACAGAAAGAGTACCTCAGGAGGAGCAGTATTTCTTAGAGACAGGTTGGTTACTTGGACAAGCAAGAAGCAGAACTTTATTTCTCAGTCAACAGTAGAAGTTGAGTATGTAGCAGCAACATTAAATTGTTCCACAATTGTTTAGATCAAGCAGATGATTAAAAACTTTGGAATTCAGATTGATTATCCTATTGTTATTCATTGTGACAACACTAGCACTATCAATATGTCAAAGAACCCTGTGATGCATGCAAAGACAAAATACATAGAAATAAAATATCATTTTCTAAGAGAAATAGTTGCAGAGAGAGAAGTTAAGTTGGATTATGTGAGAACCAAAGAATATTTGGTAGACATATTTACAAAGCCCTTATCAAAAGATACTTTTGAGCATCTTAGGGAGAAGCTAGGAGTAATTCCCTTTCCTAAGTCTGATTAGAATTTGCAGCTAGTGGATCAGTCCTTAGCGACTGATGAATGGTTGACTACTCTGTTAAAAAAAGTCCCAAGGGATAACTGAGAGGGGGGGGGTTGAATAAGTTATCAGCTAGTTTAATTTTTTTCTCCAATTAATAATAGAATAACATTAAGCATTAACACATTTAGATAACATAAGATAGAACACAACAATTTTGGTTACTGCAAGGAAACCAAATAGGTAAAAACCCCAGTGGGAATTAGCACCCACAAAGAACTGTACTTGAGTATAATAATCTATTTTAGAAGATCTTACAACCCTATTATAATTTGATCTTTACAATGCAATAAGTATAGTGACCTGGTTAAGGTTTGAATGTTGTTAGGAGTCTTTTATAAATAACCCTATTAGGGGTGAGGACTCACTGTCCAAAAAGATCACTGCTAAAATGATGAAGGCTGCAACCTTCAGTAAAATAGATATACACTATATCTGATAAATAAATTGTTTGAGTAGACCTGCTATCTTGATCATTTCCAATGAATTGTAATCTTCTTCTGCTTATTCACATGGATTTTCAAATTTTACTGTCTAACTTTCTTTTCTACTCTGTCTTATTTTTTTCACTTCATTTTTCCACTTAGTGATCACATTTGAATTGCTATATGTATCTTACCCAAGGATAAGGTCACGATGGCTTTAGGAAGTACTTCATCAGCTTCCTTGTCAGCTTAACTAAGCAAGCAATCAAAATTAGGACCACACAACTCAAGATAAGTGGATGCGTTGCTTCACATAGTCGGCTCTACCAAATTGACTCAATCATCACGCTTCTATTAGAACACATTTAGAATCTTTGGATAATCATCATTAACTCATAACTAAACATGAATACAAAAATGCATATACCGAAGATAGGCGCAACTCAAGAAACAATGTAAATATGTTGGCTCTTAACAGATGATCTTCAGAAACCGTAACTGCCAAAATAGATTAACATAATGCCACTAAAACTACATATCTAAATCTACGTGAATTCACATAGCAACCAGAACATGTCTACACCATGGAAATAAACACGTAAGGCTCCAAAACATTTGTACTGATAGTTTCATATAGGACACTGCTGTATATTATATGTTGTCATCAATGACAAACATATAATCAACAATTTGCACAGAAGCAAATCTTCAACAATCTCCCCCTTTGACATTGATGGCAACATATGATTTAAAACACCATCAATTAAAAAGTGATTCCTTTCTTTTTACAATCTTCTCAATATCCTCATCAAAGGTTCCTCTTCACTGTTGTAGCTTCTCTGACTATGTTTTTATTTTCATGACTATATACTCCCCCAGAGTATATGCTCCCCCTTACTATATACTCCCCCTTTGACATCAATGGAAAAGGGCGCCAAACACAAATAAGCACTTGTACTACTCCAGAAGTAGAGTAGTCAACCATTCATCAGTCACCAGGGACTGATGTTCTTTGCTGTAAATTCTAATCAGACTCATGAAAGGGAATTACTCCTAGCTTCTCCATGAGATACTCAAAAGTATCTTTTGATAAAGGCTTTGTAAAAATATTTGCTAACTGTTCTTTAGTGCTCACATAATCCAACTTTACTTCTCTATCTGTGAATTTTTCTCTTTAGAAAGTGATATTTGATCTCAATGTATTTTTTCTTTGCATGTATCATAGGGTTCTTTGACATATTTATAGTGCTATTAAAATCACAGTGAATAACAATAGGATAATCAATCTGAATACCAAAGTATTTAATCATTTGTTTGATCCAAACCATTGTTGAACAATTCAATGTTGTTGCAACATACTCAGCTTCTGCTATCGACTAAGAGATACAGTTTTGCTTCTTGCTTGTACAAGTAACCAACCTGTCTCCAAGAAATACTGCTCCTCCTGAGGTACTCTTCCTGTCATCAACACAACCTGCCCAATCTGCATCTGTATACACATGAAGTTGTATATTCTCTGAGTTAGGATACCATAAACCATAGTCTATAGTCCCTTAAGTATCTGGATATTCTTTTTATTGTCATTAGGTGATTTTGTTTAGGTTCAGCTACAAATCTTCCAACAATGCAAACTGCATTGGAAATATCTGGTCTAGATTGAGTAAGATATATGAGTTTTCCAATCATAGACTTGTATAGTGTCTTGCCAACTGCTGTGGAATCATCATCTTTAGAAAGCTGGCATCCTATTATCATGGGGGTGCTTACTGGTTTGCAGTCTTCCATTTTGAAAATTTTCAATATCTCCTACACATACTTAGACTAATTTATGAATATGCCTTTGTCTGTTTGTTTTACATTCAATCCCAAAAAATATTTGATAGGTCCAATCACGCTCATTTCAAACTCACTTTGCATTTCTTTGGAAAATTCTGCACTAAGCTTGTCATTACCTCCAAAGATAATGTCATCAACAAAAATAGCAACAAATAGTAATCCTTCATCTGTCTCTCTTATGAATAAGTTACAATCTGCTGCTCCTTTTCTGAATCCTGTCTTTGTTAAGTAACCATCAAGTCTCTCATACCATGCTCTTGGGCCTGTTTAAGTCCATAAAGTGCTTTCTTTAGTCTGCCTACCATGTCTGGTTCGTCTGATAGATTAAATTCTTCAGGTTGTTCTATGTAAACTTCTTCCTTCAAGTCACCATTCAGAAATGTTGACTTGACATCCATTTGATATACTTTAAAGTTCTTGAATGTTGCATAGTTCAGAAACAACTTGATAGCTTTTAGTTTTCTCACAAAGGACAATGTATCAGTGTAGTCTATTCCTTCTCTCTACATATATCCTTTACATACCATTCTTTCTTTGTTTCTTACCACTATACCTTCTTCATTCATCTTATTCCTAAATATCCACTTTGTTCCAATCACATTCTTGTCACGAGGTCTAGGGACCAGTTCCCATGTATCATTTTTGATTATCTGATCCAATTCTTCTTGCATAGCACTTTGCCAATCTGAATCATTGCACGCATCTTCAACACTTAAGGGTTCAGTCTGAGAAAGTAAGCATACCTCTTCATCAATGGTTGAACCTTTTTCTCTGGATATTGTCAATACTTTAGCACTCTGATCTCCAATGATGTCTTCCTTAGAGTGGTATTTGGATGTGTATTTTGAGATTTTAGGAGTGACACTCTCATTTGTAATCTGTGATTCTTCCTGACTTGGTTAAGGATTGTTACGTGAAACATCAATACAGTCAAACATTTCTTCTATAACTGTGTCTTTATTGATAGGTCTAGATTCATCTTCAATCATGGGAGCACATTCATAGTATCTTTCTTGAATCATAAACTTGTCATCAATCTTCACACGAGTACTTTCAATGATCTTCTTCAATCTTAGATTAAAACATCTATAGGCTTTGATTTTAGTAGAGTAACCAAGAAAAATACCTTCATCACTTCTAGCATCAAACTTGCCAATATTGTCATCTCTCTTGATGTAGCACTTTCTTCCAAATATTCTAAAGTATTTTACAGTAGGTACATTACCAAACCAAAGTTCATAAGGTGTCTTGTCTATGCCTAGCCTTAACTAGATTCTATTGATAGTATAGACTACTGTATTAATCACATCTCTCCAATAGGTATGTGCAACCTTTCCCTCAATCATGATAGTGCGCGTCATGTCAAGTATTATCCCGTTCCTTCTTTTTGCAATCTGATTCTTCTGAGGGGTTCTAGGTGTAATGCCCCACCAGGGAACCCAGGAGAACTTAACCTAAACACGACACTAAGATCATGAAATAATTTTTAACGCTATAAAATGAAACCATTTGTGCCCACAAACACAGATCTGACATGCAAGCCTGAATTAAACCACAAATTTGATCTAAAAACATATTTTACCAATAGAAACCCTCAAACACAAAATAAACAAGCAAGGAATGATCATACAAAGGATTCTTAGCTTTCCGGATGCATAGAAGATAGGGATCTGAAAAACTAGAATTGATATGAACAAGACCCTACCTCAATGACTGTTGAAGAACACACAATACAAAATCCAAGAAAGGAGAATTCCAAAATTATGCTCCAAAACCAAGCACACCCAAGGCTTCCAAAAATGCTCCCAAAAACCTGTTATGAGAGAATGAGAGAAGAATCCCCCTAATGAGGATCTATTTCCCCTAATCAAGTAAACCCTAATGAAAACACATCCAGTTAACTCTTAAAAGGACTCCTCTTCAAAATTGAATGAAAATAACAATTAATAATTAAAATATCTAATTACTTTCACAACTCAACTTTGACTCCTAAATTCAAGTTGAGATCTCTTGAGTTGAAAATACTTTTTCAACCAAAGCTTGCACATGTAATTAATAAAATATTAATTTAAATAACTTAAATATTTACATCACAATAATCCATGCAACTAAATATTTAATTATTTAATTAAGAATAAAAGCCCATTTACTCTAATATTCAATTAATTACTCAATTAAATATAAATACTCAACATTTGCACTTTAATTAAACTTTCTATTAAACATAGGTATTTAATTTAATTTTCAATTAATTAAATACCCTATATTTAATAATGAATTGCAATAATATTCAATTAAATAAATAACATGATATAACACTCAAATAATCACATCAAGAACCTGAAACTGAAAACATGTAAAATCAAACATGATCAAGGAAAGGGATACATGAATTCCTATCAACTATATGAATCCGGTCAGGGTAGTCAAAACAGATACTTGTCCACTAACTAGGAAAATCAGGTTTAGGATAGGATTTGGACCTGAAAACTATCTCCCCTCTCTTACCATCTAGAATAATACGATAGGGCACGCTCACTCTTGCCAATTCAGGGAAGACATAGCCCGGTACCTACAAACCTATCATCACAAAGACAAACATACATGCATATATCATATGGAAAACAATGGTCAAGACAAGGTTATCATGTGGATCTCGTCGAAGCAAGTAACTACGACTCTGTCCCATACCATACCAATCACATCAAACAATAACACAAAACATACAATGATCCATGTGCATATAAATCTAAGGTCAGTATTGTCAGAAACCATAACCGAAATGAAATCCTAACATATACATAAGCATCATTAGATAACCCTAAATCACCTATACACAAAAGGTACAACATGATAATAATGAATCAATAACATATCAAAATTCAATGCATGAATATCCTTAAAATCACCTGAAAGAGCTAACACATACATATTATGGTCTAAAAGAGATCAGAAACTGACACAGGCAGACAGACAAAGGGGTAGGTATTACATCCTCCTCCCCTAAAACTAGGCTTACTCTTGGAAGCCAATAACTAATCTAGTAAAGAATCAGAAGGATTCACACCATAGTGCTACACCCCCTAACAATAAGGATCAAACAAGAAGATTCACCCACTTCATAAACACCAAAAAAAATGATCCTTCACAATCATCACTCATTTACATTCAAGAAGAACTAATGTAAATTAGCTTAACTATCTTATTTTAAGATATGCATAACGAATCACAAAGAGTAATATAACTCAATTTTAAGCATAAACCAGAAATCATCTTAAACATTTACTCATCACCTAATATTTCTTAAATAAATTTATATCTTTAATGCTTTCAAAATCATCAAATACATACATACGAAAGCTTAACATGAAAGGCACATAACCATGATCATATCAAATAGAAAATTGAACATTCCATGCAACCGTAATTAATGCAACACTTACGTGGCATATAAATTACATAAAGCATTTTGTTTCACATACAAATACAGTGCCATCTCTGTGTTGTCCTCCCTTACACATACTATCAGGGGTCCATAAAGAACATGATAGAAACAATACTTATCACAACACATGGTCAACAACCACAAACATTCAGAATAGCCACCATACAAGACTAAGGAAAAGCCCAAGTGGGAGAGATTCCAAAGTTCAACATTAAATTAAAAAAAAAAATGCATGCAATTCCAACATTAAATCAAATGTGACTAATGCCACAAACTAAACAATGCAAGAGATTTGGGTGACTAATCCAGTTACAAGAAAATTCAAAAGAAATTATTGTTGACCACATACTACACAACAAGGTATCAATCAACCAAAAATTAATAACCAATAAAAGAAAAAAATTTCACTTAACAAGGTGACTAGGGTTAGCCACACTCAAGGGAGTAGTCACTTCACAACATCCAAGATCTTTCACGTTAGATGCGTTAGAGTATCCACACAATCACTCAAGACCGACAATATGTTAAATTCTAACATCATCTTATGCAACTTCATGCAATCATGAACTCTATTTAATTACTAGCATTAATATCTAATCAATCATTGCAAAATGCTACGAATAGGTTAAAAGTTACAAGAGTTATACTAAGGATGCAATGCACATTTTACTTGGGGACTTAGGTCCTTTACCCAATTTGATCTATAATAATGAGTACAATTCTAAATCCGTTAATGCACTCCTAATGAATGATACATATATATTTCTAAACAATGCACAATGTAATGAACAACAACATAACAAATAAATAAAAAAACAACATAACAAATTAAATGGGGGGGGGAGTGTTTATCATTTCAGTTACTTTATGACATGTGTGTTCATGTTATTACCCTAAATCGGCCATGTGACCTTTTCGATCTTGTTATCATGCTTTTAGGTATCTGTTGGGTTAGATGACCCTAGGATTTAATCTAGAGGTTTTCAGGATTATACTTTCTGCATGGTGTTTTATGCAATGTCGTTTGTGTTTATATGATGATGTCATAGTCCTGATGTCCTATACCCAACCTAATTCTATTATGATGTGCTTTATGGCTATATGAGGATACTGTGGTTTTTGTTTGGTTATTTGAGAACCTATGTGATCCTGAATGGGCAGGATGCGATTTGTGAGTATGTATATCTTCATGTGTTGAAATTGAGCCTAGATAGGTTAACTAAGTGTATAGTGGGGAAGTGGCTTGCAATAGGGGTTCAGGACCCTAAGTGGTTACTAGGTAAACCCATTGGCAAGTTACTTAATAAATGAAAATTTAATACATTAAAGGGGTTTAAAATGAACTAATAAGATGTCTGAGTCTCTACCCATGCCTTGGGTGCTGTCGCATGATAGGATGGGAGTTGGGATCCTTTTCTTCACGAAAGGATCACTAAGCCACATAGTGTCACTTGGAGGCTAGGGTCAAGAGGTACTACTAGGGTTACCTTCAAGGTTGGACTTATGTGATGACACTTCCCTATATATAGCTTAGGTTATCCTACGTGTGTCAGTTTCATTTGGTGATGTTTAGTATCCTTTTTTATGGTGTAGATTGCTTCTAGGATCTTCCTTTGCATTAAAGTATGAGGTCATGTGTGCCTTGTTTGTATTCTTGTTGTATACCCTGTGTGATGGGCCTGTTACTATCTCCTCAGCATGGTGGGAGTGGACCTTTGGTTCCACGTGGTCGGGTGGTAGTGATTCTTATTCTGACGGATTCTTCTTCATGCTTGGATGTTCTTTGATGCAGTTCTATCTTCTGATTTCTTTGGAGACTGGTTTAGTTTCATGAGTTGTATATTTGTACCATATGTATTTATTGGTTATCATCCTTTGGGGGATGCATTGTATTGTTTATTATGTATTATTACATACCCTGCGATTTGTGTAGTGGATGTTGATTAGGTAGTATACCCTATGGTATCAGTTGTATATGTAATCTTTATTATGAGATGTATGTTATTGGTTTCAGATTATGTAACCTTTATGTCAGTTCTTTATTACTGTAATCATAGATTAGTTTGTTTAAGTAATTCTATGCCAAGGAACCCTCGAGGGATGTTAATCATGTATGAGTTGTATTTCATGTATGTCATGTACTTCATTGTGTTGCTTCCACATTGTTATTAATATTGTTGTAAAAATTTAAAAAAAAAATATTTCATGATCTTAGTGTCATGTTTAGGTTAAGTTCTCCTGGGTTCCCTGGCGAGGCATTACACTAGGTGCACTTAACTATCTTTTGATTCCATGTTCTTCGTAGTAATCATAAAACTGGTCAGAGGTGAATTCTCCTCCTCTATCTGATCTTAGACATTTTATCTTCAATCTAGACTCATTTTCAACTTTGGCTTTGAATTCTTTGAATTTTTCAAAGGCTTCATATTTGTCCTTCAAGAATGCAACCCACATCATCCTTGAGAAATCATCAACAAAAAAAAAAAAAACCTTTCTCCATAGTATGATCTTGTTTGAGTAGGTCCACATAGGTCTGTATGTATCAGATCTAATTTGTTCTCTGCAGAGTTTTGTTTACTCCTGAATGAGGTCCTCACTTGCTTACCCATCACACATTCCATGCACATAGTATCAACTGGTCTTGCAATTCTTGGAAGGTCTCTTACTATCTTTACATTACTTATCTTTACTATATTTTCAAAATTGATATGACAAAGTCTCTTGTGCCATAGCCAACTGTCATACACTTTTGCAACAAAACAAATTACTTCAGAGTTGAGCTGAAAGAAATTACCTTTGGTCTTTGAGCCTAATGCAATCATGTCTCCTTCTTTTTTTTTTGATAATACATCTGTTTTTCTTGAATTCCAACTGATATCCTTTATCTAGCAGTTGTCCAACACTTAGTAAGTTATGATGAAAACCATCAAAATAAAGAAAATCATATGTCATGTTATTTCCATCTAAGGTGATAGATCCTCTACCTATGATAGGTTTTGGAGTGTTATCTACAAATATAACCATGCCACCTTTGTACTTTTCTAGATGTACAAATATATCTTTGTCACCTATCATGTGATGTGAACACCCATTGTCTATGATCCAGTCTGTTCTGATATCAGCTTGTGAAACTAAAGCCAATTCTTGAGCTTTCTTTTTAACTTCAATTTCTATTTGATCAATCATCTTTTCATTGTCTTTAATAGCAACGAATCAAATTTCATCTTCTCCTAAGTCATCATCAGTTACACCATCTTCAATAGGATAGCATTCCTTAGTATATTTGGGCTTGTAATTTGATCTGAACTTCTTGACTCTTGTAGGACACATGGATGCAAAGTGGCTAACTTTGTTGCATGAAAAACATTTGAATGGTAGCTTTCCTTCATATTTCCCTTTACCTTTTCTTTCCTTCTTAGCAATCATAGAAATGATTTCTTCTAGTTCAATATCAACTTCTTCTTTTTCATTATTACTATAGATGTTTAAGGATTTATTACCATGGACTGAGGCTTTAAAAGTTGTTTCCATTTTAGGTTCTGTCTTCAATCTTGATATCTCAAATGCAGATATTTTGCTAATCAGGGTTTCTCTTTTGAATTCCTTTGATAATTGCATGGTTTCATCCAAGATGTTAATCTTTATTTCATAATTTTCTATCAATGTGGTCATCAGTTTGTCAATTATATCATCCTCTGAAATTTCTCCACCATTGTTCCTGATACTTGATACTACTTCATTAATCCTTTGATTGTAATCTCTGATGTTCTCTTCAGGTAGAATCTCTAAATTATTGTATCTTTTCTTCCATATCTTTCTGCGCGCACTCTTTTCTTGGATGTCTCCTTCAAACATATCTTCTAAGTATTTCCAGATAGTATATGCCTTTTCTGCCTTCTTGATCTCAAAAAATTCACTATCAGATAGGGCACTGATTAAGGCTTCCTTGGAAATTGCATTTTGAGTGAATACTTCTTTTTGTTTATTTTTAGAGTCTTCTTCTGCAAGGTATTTCAAGGTGGGAACATCAATTGCAAGAGTAGAAATCTCATAGATCTCAAAACCAACACACTGAAGATGTGTTATCATTTTGTTCTTCTAGTCAAGATAGTTCTCTCCATAAAACTTAGGAATCTCTTTCCTGAAGTACACCATTTTATCTACCTTAAGCTATTAGGATTTCTCTCCAAGGCACTTGGCTTTGATGCCAATTGTTGAAATAGTCCCAATGGATAACTGAGAGGGGGGGTGAATCAGTGATCAACTAGTTTAATTATTTTCTCCAATTAATAAGAAAATAACATTAAGCATTAACACATTCAGATAACACAAGATAGAACACAACAATTTTGGTTATGGGGAAACCAAATAGGTAAAAATCAAGGTGGGAATTAGCACCCACAAAGAACTATACTTGAGTATAATAATCCCTATTAGAAGATCTTACAACCCTGTTAGGAGTGATGACATTAATTTTTTCCATTAGTATAATTAAAAGGAAAAACATGATGAAGGTCATCGGTATAAGCATAACCAGTGGACCGTAAGCATAACCGACATACAACAAGCATACCTAACAAGAAAATGTCTAAAGTGAAAATGCTAAGTATAGAAATTACCGACGACAAGCATAACCGATGATAAAATTTTAAGAACATCACCAATGGAGCAGAAAAGGCATACCCAACAAATAGGTCAAGTAAGGAACACCGACAGAAAAGAAAACCGACAGACTGATAGAGCAACCTGACCATCAGAACCGATAGTCAGTTAAAGAACCTGCAAAAATTGGATCTGATTTACACATCAGATAAAGAAATGTAATTCTATTTATAGAGTTTTTATTTGTTTTAAATCTTAACTTAAGGGTAGATCAAGCATATTTTAAATGTTTTAAAGCATCTTAACAGATCTAAAACATATCTAACTAAAGATCAAGGTCAAATTGTAAACCTTGGATCTAGAGTTAATTTGAAAAGCGTGAATCAAGAATAGAGCTAGAAAATAATATAAATAGATGTTCCATCATTTGTAATAAGAGAGAATTGTAATCATTTGAAGAATGATAGTAGCTATGGAGAGCATCTAAGCAGAAGAAGAGAATTCATGCAAAGTATAGAAATAGATCACAACAGTTATCAAGAACACAGAAAGGATATCGACAAGCAGAGACAAGGTATTACTTAATCACTCAAGGTGATTACATATATACATTGTAAGCTATACAGGATCTGTTATCATCAATTAGAGATTGCATTCACTATCAGATCAACATTTATATTGTAGTTGCATTCTAACAAGTGCATCACAATAGAAATCCTTTTGTAGAAGGTGGACTTAACATTTCTTTGATAAATCTTGTAATAGAGTGCACACCTAACAGTGTTGCTAAAGCTTCAAATGAAGTAGATCCTGATAGGTATCCACTCTAATACTCTTAACAGGGTAGATCATCAGAAGTGATCATTTGTAAGCCTTTATTGGCTCCCTTCTTATCTGCAGATAGTGAATTTTTGTGGGTAGACATTCCCACCGTAGTTTTTACTTCCTAACAGGATTTTTCTATGATATCATATCATGTGTTATGTGTTATTTGTTTTCATGAATGTTTCTTGAATGTTTATACATGTAAAGAACTTATACTATGATTACACATACATAAGTAAGAATGAACAGATAGATAGGTATACACAAATTTGATGACACAAATGTTAATGGGCCAATCACATAAAAAATTTTAGAGGTACTGATTCACCCCTCCCCTCTCAGTACATCATTCTAATAAATCTAATAATTGGTATCAGAGCTAAGTGTCTTTCTTGAAAAGCTTAAAGACTTAAGAGAAAATATCCACATGATGGAAAAGTATAGACTAAACAAGACTATTGAGAATGAGCAATTGCAAATTCAGATTTACTATGAGCAGTATAAAGAGGCGAGAGTAAGCATGAGAAAGTTTCTTGATGAAAGAAAGATCATGGAAACTAGGCTTAAGGAAAAATATTATCAAGAAGAGGAGATCCCAAATTACTTCAACAATGCTGAATCATCAAAAAGAAAAGCTTTAGACACATCAGTAGAAGAGATCACAAGTCTACAAGAAGTAAATCTACATCTGACGGAGCAAATCAAAATGCTGCAAATCGGTCAAGAAACTCAAATGGTAAAAATGAGTGATGTCATGAATGATTCAAGAAAAGTTGAATCAGAGAGAACATTGGCTATTGATGACAGGAGGAAAATAATAGAAAATCTACAAGAAAAAGAATCAGGGATTCAAAGACTTATTGAGCATCACCATGAGATTACCAACCAGATTATTCTTATGAGTCAAGAAGAAAATAGATTAAATGTTGAACTCATTGAAAGAATACAGATCATCGGTGAGCTAAGGGAAGAAAATGAGAAAATAAAGCATGAAGTCAAAATTCAGAATCAACACAATGAGTTGATCAAGAAAGCTGAAGATAGAAACAAAAGAATGGATGATTTCCTTGACAATCAAAGAAGAGTTAACAACTACACAAGAATAGGTTAGACCGACAATGGAGAGTCATCCAATCAATCAAATTAAAAGAATGCATATGCAACTCCAAGGACCAAGAAGCTATCATGCAATCACTATGGAAAACCAGGCCACACCTCAAATGTTTGCAAAAAAAAAATGAAAGGTATTCCTCAATCACAATCTACTTTCATTGGTAATTGTTATCAATGTCACAAGCAAGGACACAAGGCATATGAATGCAGATCCAAGGTGACAAATCTGAAGAAGGAAACCTATATGGACAAGTACTGTCCTACTTGCAAAATAAATGGAAATACATATCAAGAATGCTAGAAAAAGAATAAAAAGGCATGGACACCAAAAGAACCTGATAATGGCTACAAACCAACAAGAAAAGGTAACTCATATGTTTGGGACTATAACACATGGGTAAATTTCACAATATGTGGAAGGTATGGTCATATTGAAGCCAACTGTATGAGAAAATGGCCTAGAAGACCAAGAGGATGGTTCAATCCAGGAATGGCATGTTTACATTGTCATAAAGTTGGACATGTGATAAAAGATTGCAAAGACCGACTGACAAAAGCAAGTACTTATTCCAATGGAAATACCATTGATGACATCAAGAAGATGAGGAACAAGATGTGGGTAAAAGCCACAAACACTGAAGGTGCTAGAACAAGTAATGAAAATGATGATGCCCCATCCAATGGATCTGGTGGAATCACCATTTCTAACTAAATTGCACAAGTAAGTATGGAATTGCATTATGAAAAGTTATATTATGCATCCGTTCCATTTACGTATTGGTCATAAAGATAAATCAGCATTATTAAAGATGCACTGTATTGTCACTTTCAAATGTTATTGAAAAACAACCATTGGTTATTGGGTACAAAAATACATCGGTGAACACACACAGAAAAAGTTAACACTACTTACCATAATGTATCAGTCATTACACAAAGGCCAAGTGGCTAAGTGTAAACCGATGGACATCGGTGATCCTTGTGCCGACAAAAGCTGTCTTCACCACTTTACCGACAATCATCATTGAAGTCATCAAAGTTGCTGACAACCCCAACACTTTACGCCTACACCGAAGATGTTATTTGTGCCTCAACCAACAAATTCAGTCTTTGTATACCGATGAGTTGGTGAGCATTAATGACAACTTAGGGCACAAAAGATATAAAAGACCGACGACTGAACTCATTTCGCACCCACAATTTTTGAGCAACCAAGAGAGCCCAGCAGAAAAATTGAAGAGTGACTCCAGCAAGATTCTAAACACCTCCCAAAGGATTCACGGGCAATCACAGAGATTCAGTAAGTACCTACATTTTCTGACCACGCTATTTAAATTTGCAAAAAACCCTAAATTTATGAAACACGATGGCATCGACTTCAAGAGTTAAAAATATTAAGGAAGATAAGAAGAAAACAATCAAGCTTATCAGTAGAGGCACTTGTGTTGAACAAAAATACAAGTTGCACCTAGAAATTGCATCACAACCTGATGATTCTAGAGCATTCTCCAGAATCCCACCTAGGGTTTTACTGGTAGAAGATGTAAGGTCATATATACACTATAAGATCTCAGAATTGGGAGATATAGACCTAGATAATGCCTACAGGGCACTATGTGATGAAGCTAGAAACCTCAAAGAAGAGCAAAAGCATCTAGAAGTGAAAGGACTCACGAATGCATTACACTTTCCTAGAGTTTTCAAAATAGAATGGATAAAGATAGTTCTCACAAGAATGCATAACCAGACTCTATGGCTTAATAAGCCAAAAAAAATAACAAAGAATGTTATTCATGCAATTACTAGATATCCTACAATCAACAAACCACAAGCTCACAAGTACCCATCTCTGAAGGAAGTAGAGAAGCTAACTGGTGCAAAATCAGACAAAAGAGCTCTCAAGGTCAACACTATCACCGACATAGAACTCATCTTTGGTGCATGTGTGGTAGGGTAAAAAATCTTCCAGGAAAGCAGAATGAATAGCATATCAAGCACTGCTATGAGAAAAACATTCAAAATCATCAAACAAGGAAAGAAGATGGATCTTGTAGAGATCCTATTGAATCAACTTGAGGAGAACATGAACACCATAAGATCTTCAAGAACAAAAACATGTAAGTTTGGTTCCCTCATTATGTGCATATTCTTTTACTTTGAAGAATACTTTCCTTCCATCGTCAAAGTAGTATGGGATACAAGAAAACCTGTAACCATATAGATATGTGAGCATATAGAGTCACTCGGAACAGACTTGATGATATAATGAATGAGTATTTCAAAAGCATTAAGGAAATGTTGTAAGCTAGAACAAGGATTCCTAAAAGTTTGATAGAAGAACACAAAGAGGACATATGTTTTATGGTAGATACTAATTTCATGTATATCCAAGCAGTAGTACCTAGGAAGTCCTGGCTTTCACATTTAGAGTATGAAATCAAATAAGGACAAGCCAATGAGTGCATCAAGGCACTATTGAATGAACCAATTGACAACAAGAAAGAAAGATTTGGCACCTATGAGGAAGCCAAAAAAAAGATCAAAATAGATCTTGTTGTCAAAAAGATTATAAACAAGAAGGACAAGATGGTCAGAACCTTAACGAAGAAACTTGCAGTTACAGAAGAAAGTAAAGAGGAAATAGAGGGTAAGGAGGAAAAAATTGAAGGACAGTCACCTATTGGTGAAGAAGAGGAAAATAATGACTCAGAGGGAACACAGTAAAATTATCCACCTCCTCCTACACCCAAAAGAGCAAGAACAACAACTGCTTCAAGAACTAGAAGCTAGACTACAAAAGAGTCAACTCCTTCACCATTGCAAAAAGGAAAAGTGACGATATACAAGAGAAAACCAGCTCCTCCAAAAGTAAGATAGACCAAAAGGAGGAAGATGAGTAGAACTCAAGAAGATCTAGAAGACTCAGCTATGGATGATTGTGATTAAGAGATACAAAAGGAAAAGAACCTTTGGTCCCTACAACAATTGATAAAATATGCAAGAATATTTTAGAATCATAGTCTATTTCTGATCCTAATATTAGGAAATGGTTAAAATTCAGTGCAGAGGATCAAAATAAGCTTGAAGATGCAATAATTGTAAAAATGTGCAAACATTATTATGTTCCACTGGAATTCTTAGAATATGATTTTCCCAAAGAACTATCAGCAAGATTCTCAGCCAGATGGACTTTTGCACTACATCAAGAAAAGGAAATAAGAGAAAGAATACTTGTAACTCTTATGCCTCCTGATACAAATAAGGAAGAAATCACTGTGATGATGAAGATGTATGAAAAGGAGTTCTCACCAAAAATAAGAGCATATGAATTTCTCAAGGGTAAGATAATTGATCTTGATCAAAATAACATTAACAAGTGGTGCAAGATACTCAATAAGCCCACTAAGGAAGCTATCCTAGAGAAGGAGCAAATCATCATCAAAGATATACAAGATGACTCATTGGTGGAAATGGATAGAGAAGAAAGTGATCCAACAGGCCCCAAACATACTAACGTTGTAGATGAAGTATGGCCAGACACTACTCTTCACAACACTCAATGTGAGGATATTCAAAATCCATCAAGTCCACTTCATATTGACTTGAGCGGAGATGAAGAAGTTACCAAAGAAGATTTGACAATAAAAGGTAACATAACTGATGATATGAATGATGAATCATGGTTAGATAACATTGTCAATGACATTACATGAAAGGACCCTGCAAAAGAAGTACAAAAAGATTAAGATATCAATCTTGCATAGGGCAATACCGATGGTTAGGAAATAGCTACTGACAATGCAAAAGTCAATACATTGACAAACATGAACATCTTAATCGATGCTATTGATATTGAATCAAGTCAGGATAAATCATCTAAAAAGGATGATGATATACCCAAGGACATGGGTAATGATGAAAATAAAGATGCATCAAATGTTCAAAAGGATATAGATATAGAAATGAAAGATGCAACTGACACTCAGCAAGAAGTGTCTACTAAAAAAGACAAAGGAGCAGAAAAAAAAAAAAAGATGAAACATTGAGAAAGGATGAAGAGAAAGAAAAGAGTGAACAAGTCAAAAAGGATGAAAGCAAGGAAGAAAAATAAAATAAAACTATTGATACACCCAAGGAAAATGAGGAGACATCTTCACAAAACCAATCGGTGGACTCAGAAAAAAAACAACAAGATGCTTCATCTTCTCGACCCTCACCCACAAAATCAATCCAATCTCAAGGTCTACAAATGGTAATACACCAATTTGCCTCCCAGCCAAAGAAGAAAAAGAAGAAGGCATTGAAGAAAGATATCTTGGTTGTCACACTTGATGAGGTAATAGAAATACCCTAGTGGGATGTATCTACTATAGATACTGAAACACTTCAAAAGTTTGGAGTGATGTGTCAAAGAAAGGCAATTCAAGAAAAAATGAGAAAGGCACATAGGGAAGCCCAAGCACTTGAACATGCAAGGGATATTCTAAAAAATTGTTCCAGATGTCAAAATAGAAGATAAAACATTAGTCATGGAACAAATAGTAGTTCTTACTGACATCATCACAAATCAGAATGTAGATGCAGAGAAGGCAATGGAAGAACGGGTAGAAATGAAGTATCAACACAAACTAATTGAGAAGATCAGCCAAGAAGTGGAAGGGAACAAGGTAAAGCTATCTAAACTAGTAAGTGAATTAGAACCTATGATTGCTGAAGTTGTTACCTTAGTTCAGAAATTATGCACATTAGAGAATTTCACTAAATAAAATAGTGAAAAGTTGTCACAATTAGATTCAAATCTAACAGCAAGTGCACGAAGTTTAACCTCTAATGCAAACACTATAAAGATGCATCATGAAAAGATAACAGAGGTAAAAAAATTGAGAGAAGAAATATGGGATGCAGAGACTCAATTTAGAAATGAGGTTATAGAGCTACAAGCTCAAATTTTTCCAAACCTCACTACTTTTCAACAACATATTACAGATGCAAGAAATCTAATCACAACCCCAGAGATGTCTGTCGTAGACAACATATATGACATGCATGTGAGGATATTAGTTGAGCATTTGGCTCTTGATAATTTAAAGGAGAAATGGGAGAAAATGATGGAGGAAATCAAAGCCTCACACTCTCACATTTTTGAAAAGATGTAAGTACCTTTGCCCTCATTATCAAAAAAGGAGGAATGTATAGGTATGCACAATATACTTTAGTAAGAAAAAGGAGGAATGTATACATATGTACAAAATACATTGAGGATATGTATAATGTATGTACAACAAGATAGACATGTACATAAACTTACACTTACCGGCATATGCATAGGGGGAGTCATTTCATGACTAAGGAAGAAGTATACATAGGTGTACATACTAATGCATCAAGTATGTTGCACATATCGGTTTTTGCTACTAATGTTAAAGGGGGAGATTGATGACATTAAGTTTTTCTGTTATTATAATTAAAAGGAAAAACATGATGAAGGTCATCAGTATAAGCATAACTAGTGGACAGTAAGCATAACTGGCAGACAAAAAGCATACCTGACAAGAAAATGTTTAAAGTAAAAATGCTAAGTATAGAAATTACCGATGACAAGAATAACTGATGGTACAATTTTAAGAACATCACCGATAGAGAAGAAAAGGCATACCCGATGAATAGTTCAAGTAAGGAACACCGATGGAAAAGAAAACTGACAGACTGACAGAGCAGCCCGACCATTAGAACCGACAGTCAGTTAAAGAACCCACAAAAAGTGGATCTGATTTTACACGTCAGATAAAGCAATGTAATTCTATTTATAGAGTTTTTATTTGTTTTAAATATTAACTTAAGGGTAAAGAAAGCATATTGTAAATGTTTTAAAGCATCCTAACGGATCTAAAACATATCTAACTAAAGATCAAGGTCAAGTTGTAAACCTTGGATCCAGAGTTAATTTGAAAAGAGTGAATCAAGAATAGAGCTAGAAACTAGTATAAATAGATGTTCCATCATTTGTAATTAGAGAGACTTGTAATCATTTGAAAAATGATAGTAGCTATGGAGAGCATCTAAGAAGAAGAGAATTCCTGCAAAGTACAGAAATAGATCGCATCAGTTATCAAGAACACAGAAAGGCTACCGACGAGCAGAGACGAGGTATTACTCAATCACTCAAGGTGATTACATACATACATTGTAAGATATATAGGATCTATTATCAGAAATTAGAGATTGCATTCACTATCAGATCAATATTTATATTGTAGTTGCATTCTAACAAGTGCATCACAATAGAAATCCTTTTGTAGAAGGTGGACTTAACAGTTCTTTGATAAATCTTTTAACAGAGTGCACACCTAATGGTGTTGCTAAAGCTTCAAATGAAGTAGATCCTAACACGTCTCCACTCTAATACTCTTAATAGGGTAGATCATCAGAAGTGATCATTTGTAAGCCTTTACCGGCTCCCTTCTTATCTGTAGATAGTGAAGTTTTGTGGGTAGACATCCCCACCACAATTTTTACTTCCTAACAAGATTTTTCTATGATATCATATCATGTGATATATGTTATTTTTTTTCTTGAATGTTTATACATGTAAATAAATTATACTATGATTACACATACATAAGCAAGAATGAACAGATAGATAGGTATATACAAATCTGATGACACAAAGGTTAATGAGCCAATCACATAAAAAGTTATAGAGGTACTGATTCACCCCTCCCCTCTCAGTATATCATTCCAATAAATCCAATAAGGAGTTGATCTTTACAATGAAATAAGTATAGTGACCTAGTTAAGGGTCAAACCCTGTTAGGAGTCTTTTACAAATAACCCTGTTAGGGGCGAGGACTCACTGTCCAAAAAGCTCACTGCTAAAATGATGAAGGCCTCAACCTTTAGTAAAATAGATATACACTATATCTGATAAATGAACTATTTGAGTAGACCTGTTGTCTTGATCAGTTCCAATGAATTGTAATCTTCTTCTGCTTATTCACACAGATTTTTAACTTTTATTGTCTAACTTTCTCTTCTTCTCTATCTTATTTTTTCACTTAGTGATCACATTTGAACTTCTATATGTATATTCCCCAAGGATAAGGTCATGATGGATTTAGGAAATACTTCATCAACTTCCTTTTTGGATTAACTAAGCACACAATCAAAATTAAGACCATGCAACTCAAGATGAGTGGACACTTTGCTTCACACAGTCAGCTCTACCAAATTGACTCAATCATCACGCTTCTATTAGAACATGTTTAACGCCTTTGGATAATCATCATTAACTCATAACTAAACATGAATACAAACACACATATCCCAAAGATAGGCACAACTCAAGAAACAATGTAAATATGTCAACTCTGAACAAATGATCTTCAGAAACTATAACTACCAAAATAGATTAACATAACACCACTGAAACTACATATCTAAATGTGCGTGAATGCACATAACAACCAAAACATGTCTACGCCATGTAAATAAACATGCAAGGCTCCAAAACATTTGTACTGATAATTGCATATAGGACATCGCTGTATATTATATGTTGTCATCAATGACAAACATACAATCAACAATTTGCACAGAAGCAAATCTCCAACATACTCTACTTTAGGAATAGTACCTGTGCTTATTTGTTTTTGGCACCCTTTTCCATTGATGTCAAAGAGGGAGTATAAAGAAAGGGGGAGTATATACTCTAGGGGAGTATGCAGTCATAAAAAATAAAAATAGAGTAGAAAGAGATGCAACAGTTACGAGGTGATTTTGATGAGGATATTGAGAATATTGTACAAAGAAAGAAGATACTTTTGGACTGATGGTGTTTTTCATATCATATGTTTCCATCAATGTCAAAGGGGGATATTGTTGGAGATTTTTATTTGTGCAAATAGTTGACTATATGTTTGTCATTGATGACAACATATAATATAGAAAAATGTTCTATATGTAATTCTATGTATGGACATGTTGGAGCCTTGCGCAGTTATTTTTATGTTGTAGAAATATTCATTATACTATGTTCATTCACGTAGATTTAGTTGTGCAGTTAACGTTGAGTTATGTTGATCTGTTTGCCAGTTAAAGTTTTAGAAGATTGTTTATTAAGATTCATCAGTAACTTCATTCTTTCTTCAGTTGCACCTATCTTTGGGATATGTGTATTGGGATTCATGTTCAGTTGAGAGTTCAGAATGTTTGGCTAAGAGCACTTAACATGTTTCATCACGTGAGTGAATTTTGAGTTAATTTGGTGGAGCTGACTGTGTGAAGTGATACGTCTACTCATCTTGAGTTGCACAGTTCTAATTATGTTGCATGCTTAGTTTAGCTGCAAGGAAGTTGTTGAAGAGTTTCCTACGACTGACGTGATCATATCTTTTAAGGAAGATACATATAGTAGTTCATTTGTGATCGCTAAGTGTCAATGGAAATAGGAGATAGTAGAAAAGAGCAGAGAAAAATGCTAGCTGTATTGGGATAGTAAAGATATATCATTCATCAGTTGAAGATATATGTGAAGAAGTAGAGAGTGTATACAATTCACTAGAATTGATCAAGACAGTAGGTCTACTTAATAGTTCAATATCAGATATAATGTATATCTGTTGTGCAGAAGGTTGCAGCCTTCATCATTTGAGTAGTGTGCTCTTGGAAAGTGTGTCCTTTCCCCTAACATGGTTATTTGTAAAAGACTCCTAACATGGTCTGACCTTTGACTAGTTCAATGTACTTATTGCATTGTAAAGGTCAACTCCTAACAGGGTTGTAAGATCTTCTAACAGGGATCATTATACACTAGTGCAGTTCTTTGTGGGTGCTAATTCCCACTAGGGTTTTTACCTATTTTTAGTTTCCCCGTAACCAAAATTGTGGTGTTATATTTTGTGCTATCTTGTTGTGTTTATGCTTAATGTTATTCCGTTCTTAATTGAATAAAGAATTGAATCTTGTAGATAACTGATTCACCCCCCTCACAGTTATCTCTTGGGAATATTCCTAACAACAAGTGCTATGATGATTGAAGGAAATGTTTAGAAGATCTATTGGAGAGAAGATATTATTATTGCAGTCTATACATTGAACCAAGTTCAAATAAAGCATGGTACTGGTATGAATCCTTATGAGATTTGGTATGGTCATATTCCTAGTGTGAAGTATTTGAGAATCTTTGGAAGAAAATGTTACACTAAGAGAGATAAATATTTAGGAAAATTTGATCTATAAGTGATGAAGGAAAATTTATTGGTTATTCTACTAAGAGAAAGGCATACAAATGTTATAATCTTAGAATGAGAAAGATGATTGAGAGTGCTAATGTGAAAGTAGATGATTTTTTTTAGAAACCACTTAGATCTTGCAATTATGAATCGGATGATGAAGAACAAAGCCAGATTGTGTAAGAACAAAATCAAAATCAAAATCAAAATCAGAATAAGATGGGATTGGTAGAGAATAATTAAGATGAGGAAGAATTGGAAACACAAGAGCTAACTACAAATACAAATTCGAAGACTCCAAGGTATGTAAAGTTAAATCACTCAGAAAATCAAATTATTGGTGATAGAAAGAAAGGTGTTCAGACTAGAGGAAGAATTTCTAGGAATGAAAATTGTTTGATTTATAAGGTTGATCCTAAGAGTGTTGATGAAGCTTGTAAAGATGAAAGTTAAATCAAAGGCATGAAATAAGAATTGGAACAAATTGAAAGAAAAAGACACGGAGTCTTGTTCCTAGACCTGTGGAAAAGAAGTTGATGAGTAGTATATTCAGAAATAAACTGAATGAAGGTGGTGAAGTGGTTGGGAACAAAGACAGACTTGTTTGTAAGGGATATTATTGGATGAAAGGTATTTATTTTGAAGAGACCTTTTATCTATTTCTAGAATTGAAGTTGTTAGAATGTTTCTTGCATATGGTACTTAAAAATATCTCATGATATATCAAATGGATGTTAAGTCTACATTTTTGAATGAAGAGTTGGAAGAAGTATACATTGAGAAACAAGATGGTTTTCCTTTGACTGATAAAGATGACATGGTTTTCCTATTGAAAAAATCATTATCTAGATTGAAGAAAGTCCCTAGAGCCTAGTATGTGAGGTTAGATAAGTATTTATTGAAGATTGGTTTCAATAAAGTTACTACAGGAAGTAATTTTTACTTCAAAGTTGTTAATGATAACATTTTGATTGTTGAAGTCTTTGTGGATGATATCATATTTGGTGAAAATGACAAGATGATTAAATAATTTTCTTATGAGATGAAGATGGAATTTGAGATGTCTATGATAGGTGAGATGAAATGTTTTCTTAGATTGAAAATTACACAAATAGATAAAGGTGTTTTCATTTCTTGGTAAAAGTATGTGAAAGGATAGTTGAAGAAATTTGGTATGGATGAGTCAAAACCTGTTGGTACTCCTATGATTACTGGATGAAATTTAACAAATATTGATGATACACCTAATGCAAGTCAAACAAGATATAGATATATGATCGATAGGTTGTTATATTTGACACAAACTAGACCAAATATTATGAATGTTGTTTGCATTGCTACTAGATTTGAAGAAAAACCAAAGGAATCACATGTTGATGCTATTAAAAGGATATTCAAATACTTGAAGGAAACAACTGATTATAGATTATGGTATGGTAAATATGGTGATTTCACATTGAGTGCATATACTGATGCAGATTGGAAAGGTAATGTGGATGACAAAAAGAGCACTAGTGGAGGAGAATCCTTCTTGGGTAAGAGATTAGTTTCATGGGCTAGTAAGAAACAAGATTACATATCACAATCTACTATTGAAGCTGAGTATGTTTCTCCTATTGTTAATTGTACATAAGTAGTATGGATGAAGCAAATTTGAAAGATATCAGAGTATGTATTGATGATCCTACTACTATCTATTGTGATAGCTTAGTTGCTATTAATATTTCAAATAATCTTGTGTTGCAATAAAAGAAAAAAAAAAATTGCTATCAAATATCATTTCTTGAGCAATAAATTCAGTGAGAGAGAAGTCAGATTGGCGAATGTGTCTACTAAAGAGCAGATTGGAGATATATTCACAAAGCCCTTGTCAAAGGATACTTTTGAGTATCTCTGAGGTAAGCTTGGGGCGATTTCTCCTCTTGATCAGAGCTAGAGATGCGTTGAGATGCATCAATTAGTGTGCCTACATATCTTTCATTCTCCTAGATTGCTATTTTTGGTGGCTTCTCCTTAATGGGAGTAGTGTGTAGAGAATAGTTCATAGGTATATTGTTCATAGATGTTTTCTTGAATGATGTTTTTTTCATATTTTAGGCCTCTATGACTTAGTGCATACATGCAACTTTTATATTGATGTCAAAGGGGGAGATATATTCATGTGAAAAACAAGCGATTTGGGGAGAGATATTAAAGTATAAGACTATGAGGGAGAGATGGTAAAACCTAGATGTCATATTGTTGGTATTGTTGTTGATATTGTTTCTTTGTGCATTAATTAAATTTTTCACATCATATGTTTCCATCAATGCCAAAGGGGGAGATTGTTGGAGATTGTTGAGATGTTGTTCAGATTGTTTATATATTTCTTAACATTAATGTTTTTTTATTAATGTCAACATATTCCTACTGCTAGAGACAATGTTCTTGGTATGTTCAGTTAGAGGATGTTTATGGTACGGTTACTATATTGAAGATCTAACATTGCGATCATACATTTATGTTTAGGGATTTATGTACTTGATTATGTTTAAGTGATAGAGGTTCAGAGATGATTTGAGAGTGTTATGATGGATTGATCAGAGATATAAATTTTGGTTGTTTAGTCTATGACAATATTTCAGTATTTGGACTGGTATGATCGGTTTGGCAATATTATTGGTTGCTAGCTTGGTGGTGATTTTAGGACATGGATGTGTGTCCTTAGCTTGAGTGGTTCATGATTTGGATGTTGGAAAGATATTTTTATTTTATGACACTGGTTTCTGATTATTGTTCTTGATGAATAGAGTTGAGAACTGAATAAATTCTATATCAGAGTTGATCTTGATCATGTCTTGGTATTTCATGTTTCTTTCAGTTGTATCTTGATCGTGTTTTAATCATGTTGGATAATGTGATTGGGTTTGAATATTTTTCTTGAGGCATGTTGATGTTCTTGGCCAAATTGTGGCATCATCTATGGATCTCGAGCGTGTCCGAGGATTTTTTTATGGATCGTTGTTATGCCTTAGCTGACATTCAATGGATCACTTTGAGTATTGAGATGAAATGAATTAATGTTTTGTAATTAGGTCCCTCACTGACCTAGTTGGGATAAATTGATGTAATGTGTATATATATGTAATCATTTGTAATTCAAAAAGCATGGAGAGAGTGTTAGATGATGAAGAGAATAGGTATGCATGGAATTTGCAATTTAGGTAGAGATTTTCTACACTTTATTGCAACTATTTTGGCATATCAGAGATGATGTTTTTCAGCTTGTGAGTTTGCACAATATGTCTTCTATGATTTGTAATTAGATATTTTTGTAAGGCAGTAAGTCTTCCTTGGGATTGTGATCCTTGTTGTATTTGAGTAATGAGCTCTAGGAAGTGTGCCAAAATGTATGTGCATTCCCCTTTGTAATACTTCTAATAGGTATAGTGATTTTAACAAGGGAAATTCATCTTTTAGGTTTCATCCCAACTATGGTTTTTACCCTAACAAGATTTCCATGTCCGAAATCTTGGTGTTATGTGTTGTTTACTGTGTTGATATCTTTCTTACATGTTTATCATTTATATATGAGATGAAAGTTTATAAGTTGGTTTAAGATTTTTGATATTGTGACACAACTAATTTACCTCCTCTCAGTTGAGTGTGCTATCCTAAGGTCTATAATTAAGATGATCATGTATGGCCTATATAGGTTCTATTGGAGGATGTGAAGGGTTTTGGGGGTGGTGGTGGTTGTTGAGTAGCCACATTTTAAGGGGTTTTATGTTGTAGATCAACATTTTGATGGTTTGTTTGTTCTTCATGTGAACATTTTGAGGGTTTTCTTGTGGTGGTTGTTCAGGAAGATGTCTTTGTTTTCTCTTTCATTGTTAGGGATTCTTTTCAAAATGTGACATCAAATTAATGAAAAAAAATCTTAAATCATTTGAATAAATCCTAATTTAATTCAAATTCAAACAAAAACAATAAAACCATTATTGTTCGATGATGTGGCATGGTTGAAAATTGGCCTAAATGCTGGAAATATGCAAATGAGATGCAAACACACTTGGGTTCTATTGATTTTTGGATCTTTGCAGCCGTTGTCAAGCCACTTTTCATTCAAAAAAAGGACTTGGTTGTGGGCTATGACAAAAATTTAAATTTCTTCATAATCCCCACAAGTTATGAAGAACCATTTTTTTTTTAAAAATTCCATTTTAGGCTTGATTTCCTTAAGCCTACACATTTCAAAATTTCAAATAACACTCACATTTTCTTGTAAAATTTTATGTTTTTTTTAATCATGTTCCTAATTTTTGGACCAACAAATTAGTGCACTTACCCAGGTATCTATTTGTCTACCTAATTGGAATTCCTATTTATTATATATTTGGTTCTTTGTTGATGGAATCTCATGTTTTAGACTTCAAGGAAACACTTGAGAGGATTTCTTTCCTCTTTGATGACAATCATTGTATTTTTGTTGTCATATCATCTCTATCTTTGGTTCTTTCTCTATATTAGTTTATATAAAATCCTAGTTTGTCACCTTCTTGTTTGTTGGATGTGAGTGTGGAATCATCATACTTCATGGAAAAGGGAACATATAAGCATATTCGAGACACATCATCAACTTAAATTTGGATTTCACTTCCTAATTCTTATCTAGAACAGGAAGCTTTCATAAATTTTTACTTAGTCTATCATCTTTCGAAGGGGATAAATGTTGTTTGTAGACATTGGACTATGTTTTGTCTTTAATAAATCACCAATTTTGTAGGACATTGTTCATTATGGGGGGTTGTGTTGTCTCCCTTATTTCTTCATTGATTGTATATACATGATGTATGTCATCCTTGGGGGCCTTTTTTGAGTCCACCATCAATGCATCTTATTAATTTTCTCTTCTTTGGGACAGAGTTTTGTCCCATGAGGTTTTCTCCCTTTCTCTATTTGTAAGAGATTAGTTGCATTTATTTTTACATGGGTACCTAATAGGGCTTAGTTTCTAGGACCCGTCATTATCATCATCACTATCATATGATCACATCACTTTTTTTATTGTATTCTTATCCCTACATTGCACTCAAGGGGGTGTTGGAGTAATTATAAGTTACTCTATCTTAATTTAACTTAGGTATTATTATTTCCTAGGTTGCATTAATACTTGTGTCATATAGCTGACAAATAACTTTGTGTTTACCTAATCCTACCTAACCTTGCATTTTACTTGGCCAAATGACACTTTTTGTGCCCTTCATTCTCTCTTGACTTGCCTATATAAGTAGAACTATGTACATTTTTATCTCATCTCAATATCATTTATCCTTCCTAGTGATCTATTATTTCTCTCTACTCATGGAAGCTACTACAATCATTGATTGTAGCTTAGGAGGTTTAAAAATCCAATAATAAGGTATGAAAAATATGTAATGACACATTCATCGCCAAACTTATATAGGCCAAGTATCTTGGACCTTAAACAAAATAGTAAAAACTCTCAAAAATAGGAAAGAGGGTAGATTGGGATGCTTCGATACCATGTAGATGTTAGGAACTCCATTTTATCCCAAGATCTCGATTTGCAAAGAATACTTGACAAGAGCAAAAAGAAAAGCATAAAAAAGAATGATATTTCACTGATATACAAAATACAATGAGATGAGAGGTGAGAAATAATGTAAATAGGCCTTTCTTATAAAGAGAAGGTTAGAGAGATGAGCACAAATCAAGTCTGAGGGTAGGTACAGCCACCTAAAAACTATTGGGCAAAACATACTTAAAGTAGGTAAACAATAAAAAATAATAAAGATCACATAACCTTCTAGATATAGGGGGCAACTCCTAAGTTAAAGTTAAGCAAGATAAGTAAATATTAATTTACTTCACATAATTTCTATTTTTTATAATTTATGATTATTGTAAATTTAAAAAATATGTATAGTTTTCTATCATCGTAAATTGTAAGCAACCTATTGGTGTACACAATTTTATGATTGTTTAGCACCCACCTTAGTGTATTTTCAGTTCAACATGCATAATAGGACTTCATATTGCACTTAATAGAATCTAAATTAAAATATGGGTCCTATGTTACTTCAATTTTGTTTAAAATTGAGATAAGGCCTTATTTCTAAGTGTTCTCCTCTCTTATTCCTCCAATCTAATAATTTATTTGATCACATAGGCCTCCATTTGCGGCTTGCACTATCTCTCTTGACCTTAAAATACCTATACCTCAGAATCTGGTATCTCCTAGTTATTCAACACTTGTGTTATAAATTTGAGCCCTTATTGGTGGGTATAGGCCGACTAGGCAACCTATGCCTAGGTATAGGATGCCCATGTTACCTATACCCTAAGATTTGAGCTCAAATTTAATGAGTGGCCCATACCAATAACTTGGCATGATTTATAGATTTGTGGTCAAAAATACTATGAGAGGTATATAAATGCCCCGTCTCTCCTCATTTTGGTATCAAGTTCCTAAGGAAAGCATACACAATCAAGATTTCACATTCAAGCATTTAAGATAAAGTCTCAATCTTTCTTCAAGCCTTTTAGGGCATTTTGAAGGCAATCTTCTCCATGGAGCTAGTTTCTTTTTCTCATTAAAGGCCAAGTATGAAGATGCAACGATCAAATCATTACTACAAATTTAAAAAAAAATAAGAGAAATTAATATCCATTCTATTCACTTGGTTGATATTTACATTGATTAACATTGGCTTATATAATGCCATTATTCATATGTATAACCACTTACTGGAATCCAACTTCCTAACTAACTAGGTAACTATAATATATTTATTAATCTAAACTAATCCAAAACTAAATTAATTATAATATGCCAACATTCTCCCCTTAGTACATTAATCCAAACAAGAGTGGAAGTTGCAATGGTTTTAAACCCAACCCTCTGGAGACTTTGATGAAGCACCTTCACTAATCCTCCTCACTTTCTCATGAAACATGAAACTGAGTGTAACAGTGGATCTCTTGACCTCCTCTGTTAGCCAAGATACACCAAACTGCCTGCATCATTGGATCTCCTAACCACAAAACCTAAAACCATCTATACAACATTAGTGTCCCACCTCCCATGCACAATGAAACACATTTCCTCTAAAATTACACATCTCCTCCAAGTGTTTCTAATGCCTCCTCTAGTACTGCACATGAGATACCTTTCCTCCGAAAGTCCACATCTTCTCTAAGTGCGTCTAACACCTCCTCAAGTGCTGTGGAAATCTCTCCTCTTCTACACGAATCACCACCAACATGCCTGCACATGAGGTGTCTTTTCGCCAAAAGTCTACATTTCTTTTTAGGTTTGTGTGTTAAGCCAAAGCTATTTCATCAACATATTTGTATCACATTAAAAGATACATTTTCATTGCCATGGTATGATATACTTTATTTTTTAGATCTAGCATCTGCTATATGAAAAAAATACTCTCATTTAATTTATTTCATTTGAAATTTGATTCCCAATAGGGGTTTGTTTAAGGGAAACCCCTATTTACAACCTTCTTTCCTATTTTTCTATGTGCAGGAATAGGTGGTGAACCTACCATTATAGTTTGAAAAAGTACAAGATTTGACAAATGTTCCTTCAAAGTTTCAAGAAAAAATGCATGGTATAGGGTGAGTAAGTGACCTATACCTAGGTACAGGGTGACTAGGTGACCTATACCCTCAAAAAAAGGCTCATATTTTAGCCATAGGTTCGTACAGTAGTATAGTTTCCATTTTTTTTGTTACAAGTGTTTGCCTCATCTTTATCTATTTGTTTCTATTGAAAGTTGTCATCTAGCTTGTTTAGGATTCTATTTTGTATATCACACTATAATTTCCCCCCAAATCCAACTTTACTTTTAATTCATTATTAGCAAAGGATCATTTACTCATTTAGTGCCTAAGTCCTAGTTGAGCCTATTGGGTCATCTTCCTTCTGATTGTGCAATTAGGGAAAGGAGGACAACTCCCCTTGCGTCACATTTGTACTCCACCCTTTTTCATTTTGTACAAGTCTAAATCATAAAGTTTATTCTATCTAGATTTATCTAACATTTAATTATAAAATATTTATAAATTTAATATTATATATTTAAGTAAATTTGATTAAAAGTTTTATAAGAAGTATAAATTGATAGGAGTAGTTATTTTTATTTAAATGAAATTAACTGATATGAGATAATATGTTTTATTACAATAAGTGGAGGATGGGCCTGCAAATCATTATAAATCAGAGCCAAAAACCATCAAAATAGATAGTTTTTCAAAGATAGAACAAAAAACTTACTCAAGAGGTAAACTATGAATGTACCGAATAAGAAATAAAACAACAAAAAAACTACTATCCTCATAGGAGTTTGAAGTGAAAAATTTTCACTTATCAATTCAGTTGACTCCATAATGTATTCAACAAACTCTAATCTTTGAAAGAAGTAAAGTAGAATAATGGTTTTGCATATGTGAAATGCATTTATGCCTTACAACTTCAAAGACGATAGTCAAAACATTGAAGTTAAATGGGTCTTGAGAAAGGTTGTGACTTTCTATAATGAAAATTAGTATAATTCCTATAAGAGGATAACATGAATAATGCAAAAATAGCTTTTCAAATTGTAAAGTAGATAGGATGGAAATAACTTTTTATTGCCAACACAATAAAAAAAATATTATATCGAAATACTAAAATTTATATTAAAATTTTATTTGTAGCATATATCATATTCATCATTAAAGAGGTGAAATATATAATCCTACAAAAAATATAATAAATGAATTTAGTGAGAGAATACATTCTAAGACCTACATATTTCCAAAAAAAAAGAACTAAATATTGATAATGAATCTATTTAAATAAGTTGATGGATACCAAGTCAAAGTGATGAAGCAAAGCCATCGAAGAAATCCTTTCACTTAAATTAGTGGAGTTTAAACAACACATTCCAAGATTTGATTTGGTTGGGTAACTCATCAAAAATAATATTCACCTCGTTACTCCAACCTATCTGTTAATGTGATTTTTATGAGTCACCAAGCAAGTCAAAGCTTAGAATGTGCTAAATACAAATATGAGAAATGCCCCATCATTCTAAGCTAGTCGAATTGATGTCTCAATAAAAGAAAGAAGGGAAAATAAAATTATAGGCCCTAATATAAAGTGATTTGTATATGAGTCTACAGATGACTTATAGTAATATCGGAATGCCTGGGCATCTAATATGGAACTACCCCCTACTCCTTGGGAAATGCTCCTATTTGTACTATAAATAAGGTGTACATACCTTACCCCTCATGAGATTTGAACTTGTAACTTGTGACATCTCTTTCAAAAGTACAAGTTATCTTCCACTAGAAATTAGCCATTTCAATTTAAAAATAAATAAAATTATGAAATTAGCAAGAAAAAAAACTAGCATGAAGACAATGTAGATAACAAGGAGACCATGAGAGAGAAGCTAAGAATCAATAATATTTTCACCAACATGCCTAATAGAAATAGATTGAAACAATCCACCAGTCACCACCTACTGTGAGCCAATATAGAGTTGCTTTATCCCAATGCAACCCAAATAACATAACCATCCCAATTGTAATAAATCCCCCTACGTACAAAAGGAGCCACATATTTTTCATTGTTTATAAGAAGTGATCTACAAATAACTGTTTGCACCCATTTTTCACTATACAATCATACACTTTTGTCCTCCTCTCTGATCTTGAAAATCTGTGTAGTGTGTGTATGATGATTGCAAAGCAGTGACCAAACATTGTGTTCCCTAGGAGTAACTAAAACACCAATATCATATGAAAAACACTATGCTTTATCAAGGGCACCATATTATTGCTCAATGGAGTGAACCAAAAATTGGAAAATGATGACACCATTATAGCCTCATAGCTGGGCTAGGTTGAGGCTTCTCATTAGAGCTTCCATGTCAGTATCCACATCCTTTGCAGGAGCCCTATATTTCTTCCAAACATTACATCCGTAGACTTTTCCTTCTAAACAATTTTAGTGCTAACAGTGAGAGAGTTACTATTGGAAATAGCCTCTAGAGAACTTCAACCTTCCTCTTTATCCTAGAGAGGCCATCACTGGAATTGTCCATTATTATTTTAGTCACTTCCACCACAACTTTAAAACTCTCTCAGACCTTATAAAAGTCATCCTCCAAAGCCTTGATTCACTTTTCATGGTCCTCTTTCAATTTTTTATCCCATTGGACAAAGAATATGTGTTGGGTTGTTGGAAAGGATACCGTTGAGGTTCTCATTAGATGGGTTGGCATTCTCTTACAAATTATTGATCTCTTACATGAACAAAGAAAATAGGGAATTCTGACTATCCAACAGTTTTTTCTAAATTGGCACTTGTAATCATATTATTCAGGACCAAGGAACCCATCTCCTTAGGGTTAACCCTAACACCATATGTAGAAGTAAGCCCATTAACACCTACATCCTCCATAGACCCTCCACTATCATTCTGAGAAAAATTCTTCCACTAGGTGATAATCTTGTTAACATTGACAGAAGGGGGCCCAAAAATCTTAGTTTTTCCCTTCATGTTTGACATAGAAACCCTAGCCACACCTTTACCTTTCACATCTAATCGAGGGTCCATATAATCTGATTCATAATCAGGTTTACCGTCCTCATTAAATAAAGTAGTTTCCTTTTTTCTTTTGGAAATAGGATTTGGGACTTTTGGCTTGGATGATGAGGGGAATTTATTGTTGTAAATGTGAAATACCTCATCACCATCAGAGTTTGACTTCTCATCAAAAAAGGTATGCTGGTGTATAGGCCAAAAGACATACCATGATTCTAAGAGATTGATTGGTGTACAAGGCCCCTAGGTTCTCTTGCACCATATCCCTATGATGGACCAATCATTTTTCTTAAATTTGATGTTCATTTTTGCCACAGGGTTCCTCTCAGCATACAGAGCCTTAGAATACTCCATAATCAAGAGGATAAATCCCTCATGCAGAATAGGGGAGGCCTCCCAAGGGTAGAAATACTATTTGTAGAAATTGAACTATGTTTTTTCTTCAAGAACTCACTCCTTTTGTAGGACATTATTCATTATGAGGGGTTAATGTTGTCTCCTTCTTCCCTCATTGATTGTATATACATGATGTATCTCAACCTTGGCAGTATTGTTTGATTCCTCCATCCATGCATTCTTATTTATTTTCTCTTTTTTGGAAAGAAGTTTTATCCCATGAGATTTTCTCCTTTTTCTCTATTTATAAGTGATTAATTTCATTTCTTCATACATGGATAGCTAACATGGCTTAATTTCAAGGACCCATCATCATCATCATCATCATCATCATTGTTAGTGAACATATTTTTCCTTCTTGAAAAATAACTATTAAGGACTCTAAAAACCCAAAAGCTGAAGGAAAGAAATGCACTAACAATTGAGTGGATTGTTTACAACCACACTCTTTGCATTCAAAGGCGTAGCTACCTTAAACAAGAAGGATTTTTAATAAAATATTTAATTTAGAACATCTAACTTGGAGTATACTTTTTACCAAAAAGCATGAAAGGCTGTGATTTACATCACCATAAACCATTAATTAACTATTTTGAGATCTTGCGGGATCAAAAAAGATATATGAACCAACTAACTCGAACCTTAAATAGATGAATAATAAAAGAAGCCTGATTCATAGAAATAACAAATCTGGAAAGATTACTGAGCAAATCCACAATATATTTCAACAGATTATAACAACATGTTCATTCAATTCCAACTAAAATCAAAACCATGCACTTAAATAGACCAACTGATCCAAAATAATGATAAAATCTACTTAGATTACCAACTGATAATATATGTCCTTATATTTGAAAATATTCAGTTTCTTCCAATAGAAAGAACTTCAGAAAAATAGAACCAAAAGTAGAATTGAGTTTTCTTTGTTCCAAAAAGAACCGACCCTCACTTGGTCGATCAAAATATTACTTATAGCCACGCAAGGCTTTTAGGTAAAAGTACAGAACTGTGTCACACTTGGGGACCATTTGAAATGTTTCGGCTGGACTTGTTTTGGCTAGACATACATGGCGCACATGCGGCACCATGTGGCGTCGATGTGGCAGAAGGGTTCCGGCCGAAACCGGTCCGGCCGAAATAGGTCCGGCTGGACCAGGTTCGGTCGGAACCCATTAAATCTATGTAAACCCCAATATTTGGTTAGAGCGGCTCATTTGCACTGAGCGCCTTCCACGATTTGAGGAGCGGAATAGGAGTACTTCAGCCGAAAATAGGTAGGAATTTTTTTTTTGTTTTTTTTAATGTTTTTTCAATGTTTTTTAATGTTTTTTAATTTTGTTATGTTAAATTAATGTAATTTTACTATTATTTGAAGTTTTTTTGTTTTTATTTTGTTATTTATAATTTTAGAAAATATAAAATATTGTTTAATGTATATTTAAATTTATTTTTTAGTTAGAATCATATGATAGTTAGTTAGTTAATTAATTTAGTTTTATTACATGTTTCAAAACATTAGAAAAATGTTACAAAACATTAGGAAACTATTATAAAACATTAGAAAAATGTTACAAAACATTAGGAAACTATTACAAAACATTAGAAAAATGTTACAAAACATTAGGAAACTATTACAAAACTTTACCTGAAACTATTACAAAACATTAGAAAAATGTTACAAAACATTAGGAAACTATTACAAAACATTAGAAAAATGTTACAAAACATTAGGAAACTAT
>MU227184.1:1207804-1242372 GCA_018584345.1 Thuja plicata
AATGTGAAAGTAAAGAAAGGAAATGAAACTCAATTTGGATAAGTAATGTAAATATGTTAGTAAATGAAATTCATTAAGGGAACCTTAAGGAATGTAAATGTGGAGTAGCAAAGATGTAATGTAAAAAGAAAAAAAAAATTAGTTGCAATTTTGGTCATAAGACCTGATTCCTTATGGGTTCCCTGGCGGGGACATTACACAGTTTCTGGAAAAACTGATAGTTAATACCAAACTGAAACGCAGAGACGAACAAAACCCAGAAATCATTTTCCATTCCAATGTCATCTTCTAAAAAAGGTCAACCTTGACCCACAAATGTCAACCCTGACCCAATAATGTCGACGCTGACCTGCACAGATCTGAAAGTGACTTTGTTTGTGGATCTGAAAGTTTGCCAAAAAGGGTATCTAGATCTAGGCTCAAATCCACTATTTTGTACTTGTACCTACAAGAAAAATGAGATTGTTTTGTTGTGGGGGAGGGGTTTTCCTTGGTCAAACCCTGGTTTTAGAATTAACCTCAAATGTATGTAATTGAAATTGCAAAAATAAAGAAAGCAAAGGCATAAATTCACCTTGCTTGAAAAATTCCTTGTGGCAGATTCAAATCCTTGAATCCACAATTATGCTTCAAATGTGGAATGTAGAAAGGTAGGATGTCTTCAATCTCTTGCTAATGGATCTCCAACACCAAGTCTTGAATGGGTTCTTGAATTTGGAATAGGCTTGGAAGAAGGTGGATGGAGAGATTACCAAAAGGGAACCTTGTATCTTCAAACCTTCAATGGCCTCCAATGGATCTCCTTCATGGAAATAGATGCTTGAATGAATGGATGCTTGCTTGAAATTCACTAGATGATGCTTGATCTCAATTAGGAATGCTTGTTGATAATCCTCAATCTTGCTTAGCTTCACTTGATGATCGTTCTTAATGCTTTTAGAAAATGAGAGAGGAAGCTTCCCTTTTATATGAAATTAGGGCAGAACCTTCCAATGAGGCCTACATAGGAGAATTAAATCCCATTAAAGCCTTTACCCCTAGGAGAGGACCTATATTAAATATAATTTAGGAATCAGTGCTTTGGAACCCGAAACAGCCGACCCGGGAGCAGGAAATACTTTTCGCAAAGGCCGACCTCCAGAAATTGGAAGACCTTAGGATCTGAACCCTAGTTCAAGGTTGAGGTTGACCCTGACCTAGGTTAGGGTTAAGGTTGACATAGACCTGAAATGTCGACCTTGACCTTGAAGCCCAGAATCATCAGTCTGCAATTCAGAATGCATAAATCAGGTCAAACAGGAGTGGAAAGAGGAACGGATCAGGGAGGAAGCCATGCCAAAGTTAGGAACCCATTACAGGTACTTACCATGACCCCAAACCACTTACTCAGAAGGCTAAAAATGTCTACAATGGAAGTGCTTCCATTTTCTGACTATACACCTTGGAAACTAACTAAAACAGAAAAATACTTAGAAAACTAATTGGCTGATTGGCCTATTGTAGCTCCATCATTAGTGTTTGTCATATTCTTCATCACTTTCCATTCTCTGAATGCCACAGAGAAATTCTATCTTAGCTTCTGGTTTGGTTGGGCAGCTACTATGAACCTTTGGAGCCAAATGTCTTTGAAATGTTGTGTCTGCTGAGCCTTGCTTTCAATTACCTTCAGATGTTCATCTCCATATATCGCAGCCAATTCTACATGGGCTAAGATCGAATGATCTATCATCCCAATTTCCTTGGCAGCTTTTAGGCTCTCCATCTTTTTCTAGAAGTAGGGCAACACCTTTGACATTTTGTCACTGGCTTCATTTTCAAGCCAGATAATCTTCCCTATGCATTCATTTTACGCTAGCAGGTTATCTCTCAGATTAACCTGAGCTTCAATTATCTGTGATGACTCTTTAATTGCCAGTTCATATAGCGAACTCTCCCATTCCAAATTTACTTTGACTACAAACAGTGAATTTTCATCCATGCCAGGCACTTCCTTTTCAGAAATAAATTTGTTTATACCATAGGTATAAATGTTTTCCATATTATGTATTTCAATTTCTAATTTTCCCCTTTTCTTTTTCCACAATTCCACTTCATCCTCTACTATTTTTTGTAATTGCTCGGCCTGTGTCATTACCTTATCAAAATCACCAGCAAACCTAGTAATTTCCAAATTTACCTTATCCATCCATTTGTAGAAGGCTGTTGAAATTGATCTGTCTTTATGAACTTGGTCCAGGAAATTCGGACTTTCCAGAGACTTTACATCTAAATCCAAAAAAATCATTGTTAGTGGCTGAGGCATGGGATCATGAAGTTGCTGAATATACTTGGCCATTTCACAGAGGGCCTGTTTCAGCTTCATCTTATCTTCAGCATCCTTTTTCACTCAGTGAATGATCTTCTTATTAGCTGAATCAAATATTTTCAAATCAGTAGCCCTGGTTGACATGCCCAGATCTATCTTCTCAACACAGAAGTCATTTTCTGTCACTTCTTCACTAGATTTATCTAAGTTAGGTTTAAATATCTCTGCCATCCAATGTCATGTTTTGGCATCTACATCGACCATGGCTTCTACCTTCGGCTTCTTACTTCTTGGGGTTTTTTTGAGATATTTACTAACCATATCTCCTATAGGGGCCGATATTGGAACACTACTTCTTTTCTTGTTAACTAAGAGCCCTAACCAATTAGGACTCTTTGGTGTAGGGGCTTTAGTGGAAGGGGTTGATACCGGTATGTTTTGGTGATCTTCTTTTGCCATTTGGATCTTTAGAGGGCTTGTTGGACTCTTCTCCATTTTAACCTTTCTGGTATGTAGATTTTCACTTTCTTCAGGATCAAGATCAACAGTAATGAAGGAGATTGATTCAATCTTTTCTTGCCTTTTACTCCTAGTTCTGGTAACTCTCAGAGATTGTATGGGGATTGCTTCTCTCTTCTCAATACGATCTTCAATTTCAAAGTTGGATACACTTGCAGATAGCAATTCCTCATTTTTATTAATAATAGTGGGAGAAGGGGAGAGTTTCAAAATCCTTATGCTTTTCCTGGTTACTGAGATAGATAATTCTTGCTTCTTTTTCTTGCTTAACTCCTTCAACCATTTTTTTGTTCTTTTGAAAACACTATTAGAGAGAACATTCAAGTCATCTAATTCTTCTCTTCCCCAAATCTACTTTCCTAGCCATTTTTTCGCCATTCTACTTGATACCTTCAGCTTCTTTTCCATCATCTTCTTTATCAGTGTCAAGCACTTTAATTTTAAAAGGCAGTTGCATGGAAATAACCTGATTCAATGAAAATCGAGAATGCATTCTCTTCACAACCTCAAATTCATCAACACAGTCGACCCAATAGTCCTCTAGACTTGGCTGATGTAGGAAGGTAGCATCTACTTTAAAGTGGTTTGCCACAAATTTCTTACTGTCAAAATAATTGCGACTTTGATAATAAGGAAGATTGAATAGTTGAAGCTCAGTATCAGGAGAAGACATACCATGTGTTAACCTGAGGTGATAATGTCCCAAATAAATAGGGAAAAATGAACCCACCCCTCTTTTAAGCTTGAACTTCAATCTAACCTGAATAATTTTTTTGCAAATTTCCAACAAAATGTATTTATCTAAACAATAATGTGGGAGCTTCACAGGTTCTCTGCTAAAACCTCCTACCCTTAAATAATTGAAGGTAGGAAATGGGGTAAAGAAACTACCATACGCCTTTATCAACTCCATAGCTTCTTCAGACATTTTGTAATTTATTCTTCCTTTTAGCTCGAAGACAAGCTTAGCCAAGAACGTATCTTGCACCCTTCAAAAATTTCTTAGGTTCTTCTCCTTTTGTAGATAAGATTGGTATTCATATATCATCATGTCATCTCTACATGGCTGATGAGGCAGACCTTCCCAATTTCTACAGATGGCTAGGACATAAAATTGGTATGATGTCATATAGAAACTAGAGGCTTTTGCAAACTAGGATAGCTCTTCATCCAGTCTTTCCGCTATCACTTTGACCCAATATACATATTTTCCATCAGTCAGAATGGTTTGAATAAGAATTTACGTCCAGTCCTCCCACATTATGTCATTAGGTTTTCCCCTCAATCTATTCAACATGATAACAATATCTCTCGCTTCTTTTAATAAATGGTCCTTTTTTAGAGGTTTAGGTAGTCTGGAACCTCCTCTTTCAGCCTTGGACAACTAGTCCCTAGCTATATTGTTTCTATAATCTCTGAAATTGCTAAGAAAATCTTCTTTAGCTTTTGCAAAGTCACAGGTGACATATGTCTCAGAAGGAAGAATTCTCAGAGCCACCATTACTGTTTTCCGGTCCACTGACACCAACACTTCTCCAGAGGGAAGGCAGATACATCTATTCACCCTATCATACCTGTTTCTAGACTCCATCACTAATTCAGGGCATGGAGTCACTTCAGGAAAACCAGCAGCCTCCAACAAACCACTCTGAATGATTTTGGCTAATATGGTCTCGGCCTTGGCATTTCTAATTCTGTGAACAATCTCTGCAATGTCGTCGTTGACAAGAATAGTATCTCCCATTTCTCGAAGACAACTACTTATAGGGGAGAAATTATTTTCCTTTACAAATTTGGCATGTTAGGCCAACTTACTAGAGCTACCCATGATAATCTTAGCGCTATTGACTTAGAAAAAGATATGAAACAATAACAATTTCCTTTCTTACAGTATACAATTCTTTTTTTTTTTTAAAATCAGAAAGGAAAATGAGAAAATTCTTTTGGACTCACCAATGCCAACCCTTCGCTTGCAGAGATAGACCTTCAATCCAATCAAGCTTTCCAACAAAATGTGAAAAAAGAAATGGCAAAGAAAGGAAAACTGAATGCATACATTTAAATCATTCCTTTTTAATAATTATGATTACTTGCTGCGAATCAATGATTTATGCCATCAATAGCTGGCCATGTCCCATCACATTTCCTACTTACTCAGGTAACTGTACCTTTAATTGAGTTGATGTCACTTCATGTCTTTTCAACAGTCAATTTAATAAATGGGAGTGACATTTGACACATGCTGAGTGTTATCTGATCATTATTGCCTTTCTGTATCTTGAACATTGAACAGTGATGTGCAAGTTCAAGGTTTGAGATCACACATGCCTTAAGTTGTGAATTGACACAAATAATAAATATGATGAACTGACGCAGGACGCGAGAGGTGAAAATGAATTATGAACACAAAAGGCAAAGGTTCAAGATTCAAGATCTCAAAAAATGCGACATTGAGAAAGATGCAAGCTAAAGAAGGCATGACCAATGTAAACGGGAAATTGAACTTTGAACTTTGAACAAGTGAGTTCAAGGTTCGCAGTTCAATATTACACTACACATCTGACATGGGCTAAATAAATTACCGATTGTAAAAAATGCATGGACATGCATAGCGGGAAAGGCAAACTTGAACTTTGAACAAATAGTTCACAGTTCAAGGTTCAAGATACAACTTGACACTTTACACATTAATTGCAAAGAAGTTAATCAAAAACTTTTGACCTGCAACAGGTGGCTTTGACTAGGGATAGGACCATGAGGGACGAAACAATGAACTCAAAAAGCCTCTGGTTTCACACAAAACTAAGCCTACAAGAAAGCAAAAACTAACCTAAGACAACAAAATAGTATGTACATGAGAGATAAGAAACTTATAGCTCATAAAACTTGAGATCTTGTCTATTAAAGGACAAGGGCAGTTCTGTTCCATCAGCATACTTCAACTTGAAAGAGTTAGGCACAAGCTCTTGGCTAATCTTGAAGGGTCCTTTCCATAATGACTCAAACTTGTTGTGTGCTCCTCGGGGTTCTCGCCTTTTATCCCACATCAAAACTTTATCTCCTATCATGAACTTCCTGGGTCAAGCTCTTTTATCAAAGATATTTTTCACCCTAGCCTGGTGATTGGTAATATGATCTACAATATGTTCCCTTTCTTCTTCAATCTTGCACAGATACATAATTCTTTTCTCCAGACCGTTATGAAAATGTTAGTCTTCAATCACCTTTTGCAGTTTAGCAACGGCTAATTCTAATGGAAGAGAAAGTTGAGCTTCTATGCCATATACCAGATCGAAAGGTGATATTCCTATGGCTCTTTTTGGTGAAGTGCGATCTGCCCATAATTATTTGTGCAATCTTTTATGCCAATCCCTGGCATTATCATCAACTAACTTCTTCATTATGGAAATTAAATTCTTATTAGTTGATTCGGATTGACCGTTACCCTGAGGAAAGTAGTTAGATGAATGTGACAATTGAATTCCATTATCATAGAAAAAAAGCTGCATTTCAAATGAAGAGAAGTTCTGTGCATTATCAGCTACTATCTTTGTTGGAATCCCAAATCTTACCAAAATATTTTCCTTTAGGAAGGAACACAATATTTCTGAAGAGGTTTTTTTTACAGGAATGGCCTCTGCCCATTTAGTAAAGTAGTCTATTGCAGTCAGAATATGAGTATGACCCGCACTTGAAGGGGGATTTATAGGTCCTATGAAATCTATATCCCACTGTTTAAATGGTTCTTCAATAACCATAGGTCTTAACGGTAAAGCTACTAAATGAGGCTCCCCAGAGAATAACTTACATTTTTCGCACTGTGCTACCCACTTATAAGCATCTTTAAACATTCTAGGTCAATAGTAACAATTTATTAAAATCTTGAATGTTGTTACCGAGGAGGAGAAATGACCATGACAAGCTTCATTGTGAAAGGACTAGAGCAGTTTCTTTTGCTAATCTTCATCAACACATCTGAGGAACATTCCATCTAAACCTCATTTATATAGTATGTCATCAAAGATAACATACTTAATTTCTTTTAATTTCAAATTCCTTTTCTCTTTGGTAGTAAGGTGAGCTGGACATTCTCCATAAGTCAAATAAAAGGCTACATTTGAGAACCATGCATCTTTCAATCCAATAAACAGAGACAAGGGAATATCATCGTTGGACTCCTCTTCATTTTCTGCAATTAACTTACAGAATCCCTGACCTCTTACTAATTTGGTAGGTTTGATTTCTGAATCAAACTCTTGCACTTTGGCTACCCAAGTTGCCCTATTATTCATAGATACCTCCTGCTGGGTTAAAATACTCTTGACAGCTGAATTCAGGACATAGACAATAGAGTGTGAATGAAGGATGTAATATCAGAACTGCTTAATAGCTTTTACCACTACAAAAGCTTGCTTTTCTGTGGGAGATTACCTCAGTTCATATTTCTTCAATGGCACACTCATGAAGGAAATAGGGACATCCTCATCTACATCATTCTTTTGCAATAAGACACCGGACATACTATGTTTTGAAGCATAGCAATGTATCACAAAATATTTTCAAAAATCCAGGTGAGACAGTACCGAAGCTTGAGCAATTGCCTTCTTCACTTCCTCAAAATATTTCTTGGCCTCTTTAGACCGTTTAAAACTTTGTTTTTCACTTAATAGATTTACCATAGGCCTAGTCGTTTCTGAGAATTCAGGTACAAATATTCTCAAGAAATTAATTTGCCCGAAGAAAGATCTTATCCCATTCCTGTTAGAAGACAGACACAACTATTGTATTGCTCAGACTCTTTTGGGGTCAATCTTAATTCCCTCTCTTGAAACTATATGGCCCAGTAACTTACCCTCTGTCACACATAAAACAAATTTCTTGGGATTTAGTGATATCCCTTGATTTCTACATTCTTGTAGAATGAGCTTCACATCTTTTGCATGTTTCTTCCTCTTACGGGAGAAGACGGTCAAGTCATCAAGGTAAACCATGATTATTTTATTTAGCAGGTGACCAAAGGAAGAATTCATGGCACACTGAAAGGTTTCTCCTGCATTAATTAGACCAAAAGGCATTCAATTATATGTGAATGTACCCCAAGGAGTAGTAAACATCATTTTATGCTGATCACTAGGGTTTACACTGATTTGGTTGTATCCCGAAAAACCATCTAGCATTGACATCATTTCAGAACCTGCCACCATCTGCAAAATGTGATCCATATTAGGGAGAGCGAAGTTATCCTTTAGACTGGATTGATTTAAGTTTCTGAAATCTACGCAGATTCTGATTTCACCATTTTTCTTGTGAACTGGTACTATGTTCGCAACCCAGGTAGAATGGTGAATTGGGTATATTATTCTTGCATTCAGCATTTTGTCCACTTCTCTGAATATGGCGTCTGAGACCCTAGGATTATAGTTTGTCATTTTTTGTCTGAACGACTTAGCACTGGGCTTCAATGGGATGTGATGTTGGAACTGTCCATTTTTAAAATACTTTAAGTCTTTGTAAGACCAAAAAAACACATCTTTGAATTCCCTTAATAACTTCATGAATATAACCTTTTCATCTGGACTACAACAAGTGCCTAGATGAACATATTTGGGAATTTCATCACTACCTATATTTATTTTCTCAAAATCACTGGATTGCTTATCACTAGTCTGTTTAGTTTGACCGATGAAACAATCACCATGATCAAATAGGTTCTCCATTGTCATGAGACCCTTAGGGATATGGTTTCCCTTTAATTGCACAATATCTACCTTTTCGTCAGACCGCTCATCTACACAAAATTCTTGACACTTATTTTCTGAAACTTCAAAAAAATTTGAGGAGAATTTTTCAATATCCTGTAAAAATGTCAACACATGGGCATCATTACTAAAAACTTGCCAAGAATTAACATTATCTGGTATGCTAGGTCGGTGAACTAGCTCTATAGTATACTGATTACTGTCAAAATCAGGGTGAGGAGTGAGTAATGTTGTCGAGCCTGCAAGTATGTCTACTCTAGAATTTAATTCTCTAGGAATTGCCTCAATTGAAAATGCCTCAAAACCCTCAATTTCATCCCGAACCCTATTTCTATAATGCTTCATTCACTCATTTTTAACTGCATCTATGCCTCTCACTTATTTCATGATTAGCTCAGCATCCCCTTTGGCTCTCAGGATTTTAATACTCTTTCTCTTTGCTTCTTGAATACCAAGTAACAATGCTTCGTATTCTGCAGTGTTATTTGTATTCTTGAATTCCAATTTAAAGGCAAAAGGAAACTTCTAACCAACAGGAGATATCAAAACTACCCCCGTGCCTGAACCTGTAGAGGGGCAAATTCTGTCTAACTCAAGAATCCAAACTCCTTCATTCCTAGGAGTTTTCAAATCAGCAACATCTTCTTCAGGTAAGATCACATAAGTAGTGAAATCTATTTCTTGGTATAAAATTTGGGCTCTGTGATCTTCAGATGGAAAGACAGTGTATTTTGACTTGGTCTCAGGTTGTAGCACTACCTTTTGATTACCAACGGGAATTATTTCTTGTGACCAATCTAGTTTAATTTCTCCTCCTAAGTCCCGATAGAAGGTTTGAATTAAAAGAATACCATAGCTAGTAGGTATATCTACCACAAGGATGGTTAATTTTAGCCTTTTATTGGGATAAGCTGCCAATGAGACTTGAGCATCTTTGATTTGACCAAGTAACAAGACTTGCTTAGAATCCATTGAGTAACATTTGCCAAAGGTTTTTGTTAAAGGTAAGTCTAAGACTTTTTCTACAGATGAAGGCATTATATTGTCTGACGCCCCTGAGTCTATAATACAGTTACTAAGCTTATGACCATGCATGAACAGAGATACATAAAAAGGTTTTGGTTTACCAGAAATTTGAGTAGGTTCAGAGGATTCCTGACTAAGGATATTTTGAACACTTTTAGGAATAATAGGGTTCTGAATTACCAGAATTTCATGAGCAGGGACAACATCTATTTGATTTGTTACAACCTCAGGAGATGATCCTTTTACAAAATTCACCAATTTATCTAACTCATTAGGTTTTAACTTCAAATATTCGATAGGAGAAATTTGAATCTTGGAAGTCTTACAAAAATCAACAAAATCAAAGGGAAATTTAGGGTCTACTTTTTAAATAATTTTTACCTCCGGTCCCACCTTTTCATCCATCCTTGAATTGCCACTTGTATTCACATGTTCTTTTACTCTTTTAGTTTGGAAAGGATGCGAGACTCGATTGGTATTCTTGTTTCCTTGTTGACCTCTCGTGAGCACAGAGAAAGAAGGTTCCTCCAGAGTAATAAAAATGTCACCACCATGATCAGAGTCAGACTCATATTCTAAGTAGTAACTTACGGAGTCGCCAGGTCCTCTAGAGTTTCCTTCATCAGCAGGGATCTCCTGAATACTTTCTTTATTAGCCTCTAGCTGTTTGTATCTCACCATTTTGGGACAGGAATCTCCATCATGTTTGTCAGTCAAATGAAAAATACACATATTTCCTTTAATAGGAGGGGGTTCAATTTGTAGTCTTTGCTAGGCCGGCAAGGCATTCCATGATTTCCCATAATTTCCTATCCCCTGACTTGGGTATCTGCGAGGAACATCTTGATATGGAGCAGGAGGAGAATTTAGCATCTGTCTCTTAAGGGCAATCATATTGTTTACTAATCTCTGTACTACTAGATCACCAGAGCCAAAGGTAGAGGCTTGATTTGTTGGTGTTTGTATATCTCTTCTCCATTTTCCTGTAGTTATGAGGTCATCCTCAAGTTCTACTACAATATTTTGTGCTACAGCTATATCAGCTACCCTATCTCATCTCAATTGATAGCTTATGTCAGGGGGCATTACATTGACAAAGAATCCTTTTTGATTTTCTCCATTTGGTCTCTTAGCATTAGGGATCTGATATAATATTTTGTTGAATTTGGCTACAAATTCCCTCATAGGCTGATGCATCTCTTTCTTCAATTAGGACAATTAGAGCAAGAGGGAGTATTCATCTTTGACAGATTTGAAACGAGCTTCAAAAGCTATTTTCATTGAGTTCCAATCGGTAATATGACCATTAGGTAGATGGTAAAACTAATCAGTAGCAAACTCAGCAAGTGTTTGTACAAATAATCTAATTGCAACGTCTTCATGTTGTACAACTAAAATCCCACAAGCAGTGTTAAAGGCATTCAAATGGTCATCTACGAACACTTTACCATTTCCATAAAATTTAGGCAATACATCCCTAGCCCCTTTTGTCAAGGGGTGATTTCCTCCTACATTTAAGGGACCTACTGTTGCTCCCCAAGGCTGGGCCATGATTGATATCGGGAAGATGGTTACAATGGAGGGAATTTGAGATCCAGACAAGGTTAAAGCCTGCCAATTGGATTGACTTGAAGATGCTTCAAGAGAAACTTTAGGAGGAGAGGGAGGCCTAATTTCTGCTTTCTTCTTAGGTGTAAAAGTAATAGGAAAGTGAAAGTTTTGCAAATCATGATAAAACCTATCAAAGATCCCTTCTCTCCTCTGAGACCTAGTATAAGGACGAGAATCCAGTTTTAAGGTCTTTCTGGGCCTTGAGATGCTCTGTCCACCACTACATCTTTTTGTTCTACGAGAAGTCCTCTTAACCAATCTCCGATCTCTTCTTCTTTCTCTATCACCAATCTAACCTGCTGATATTGCTGATTACTTTCTCTTACATTCCAGGCCAAGAAAGCTAGATCAGAAATAATGTCTTCTTGGGTATCTAAAAAGTGCAAATCAGGCTGAAGGGTTGGGGGAATTTCTTCTTCACCATGTATCACATCAACAGGCAATACCATGATCTTTTCTCACTTGGAAACACAAATGCATACTGATCTTTTATAATGCATTCCCCAGTAGAATCACCAAAAATCTGTTAGTGAACAGATTTTTCCTTCTTGAAAAATAACTATTAAGGACTCTAAAAACCCCACTAATACATTTGGTACCAAATTACAACGGTAGTGCTGTTGCAGTTTTCCGTCACAACCTTGTCATTGTCGCAATTGCGACAATAGACCGTCGCAATTGCAATGACGACAAGGTTGTGACAGAAAAACTGCAACGGCACTACCGTTGCAATTTGGTACCAAATGTATTAGTGCCCGAAAGCTGAAGGAAATAAATGCACTAACAACTAAGTGGATTGTTTACAACCACACTCTCTACATTCAAAGGCATAGCTACCTTAAACAAGAAGGATTTTCAATAAAATCTTTAATTTAGAACATCTAACTTGGAGTATACTTTTTACTAGAAAGCACAAAAGGCTATGATTTACATCACCACAAACCATTAATTAACTATTCTGAGATCTTGCAGGATCAAAAAAGATATACAAGCCAACTGACTCAAACTTTAAATAGATGAATAATAAAAGATAGGTCGATTCATAGAAATAACAAATCTGGAAAGATTACTGAGCAAATCCACAATATATTTTAATAGATTATAACAGCATGTTCATTCAATTCCAATTGAAACCAAAACCATGCACTTAAATAGACCAACTGATCCAAAATAATGATAAAATCTACTTAGATTACCAACTGATAATATATGTCCATATATTTGAAAATATCCAGTTTCTTCCAATAGAAAGAAATTCAAAAAAATAGAACCAAAAGTAGAATTGAGTTTTCTTTGTTCCAAAAAGAACCGACCCTCACTTGGTCGATCAAAATATTGCTTATAGCCACGCAGGGATTAATTCAGTTTTAAAACTAACTGCCTTAAAATAGCAGGAACCCCATAAACTAACTAAAATAGAAAACTACTTAGAAAACTAATTGGCCAATTGGCCTATTGTAGCTCCATCATTAGTGTTCATGGTATTCTTCATCACTTTCCATTCTTCAAATGCCACAGAGAAATTCTGTCTCAGCTTCTGGTTTGGTTGGGCAGCTACTTTGAACCTTTGGAGCCAAACGTCTTTGAAACATTGCGTCTGCTGAGTCTTTCTTTTAATTACCTTCAGATGTTCATCTCCTTATACCACAGCTGATTCTACATGGGCTAAGATCAAATGATCTGTCATCCCAATTTCCTTGGTAGCTTTCAGGCTATCCATCTTTTTCTAGAAGTAGGGAAACACCTTTGACATTTTGCCACTGGCTTCATTTTCCAGCGCGATAATCTTCCCTATGCTTTCATTCTGCACCAGCAGGGTATCTCTTAGATTAACTTGAGGTTCGATTATCTTTGATGACTCTTCAATTGCCTATTCATATAATGAACTCTCCCATTCCAAATTTACTTTGACCACAAATAGAGAATTTTCATCCATGCCAGGCACTGCCTTTTCAAAAATAAATTTTTTTAACCATAGGTATAAATGTCTTCCATATTATGTATTTCAATTTCTAATTTTCCCCTTTTCTTTTTCCACAATTCCACATCATCTTCTACTATTTTTAGTAATTGCTCGGCCTTTGTCATTACCTTATCAAAATCACCAGTAAACCTAGTAATTTCCAAATTTACCTTATCCATCCATTTGTAGAAGGCTGTTGAAATTGATCTGTCTTTATGAACTTGGTCCAGGAACTTCTAAATTTCTGGAGACTTTACATCCAAATACAAAAAAAACATTGTTAGTGGCTGAGGGATGGGATCATGAAGTTGCTGAATATACTTGGCCATTTCATAGAGGGCCTGTTTCAGCTTCATCCTATCTTCAGCATCCTTTTTCACTCAGTGACTGATCTTCTTATTAGCTGAATCAAAGATTTTCAAATCAGTAGCCCTAGTTGACATGCCCAGATCTATCTTCTCAACATGGAAGTCACTTTCTGTCACTTCTTCACTGGATTTATCTAAGTTAGGTTTAAATATCTCTGCCATCCAATGTCCTGGTTTGGCATCTACATCGACCATGGCTTCTACCTTTGGCTTCTTACTTCTTAGGGTTTTTCTGAGATATTTACTAACCATATCTCCTATAAGGGCCGATATTGGAACAATACTTCTTTTTTTGTTAACTGAGAGCCCTAAGCAGTTAGGACTCTTTGGTGTAGAGGCATCAGTGGAAGGGGTTGATACTGGTATGTTTTGGTGATCTTCTTCTGCCATTTGGATCTTCAGAGGGCTTGTTGGAATCTTCTCCATTTTAACCTTTCTAGTATGCGGCTTTTCACTTTCTTCAAGATCAAAATCAACAGTAATGCAGGGGATTCATTCAATCTTTTCTTGCCTTTTACTCCTGGTTCTAGTAACTCTCAGAGCTTGTATGGGGATTGCTTCTATCTTCTCAATATGATCTTCAATTTCAAAGTTGGATACACCGGCAGACAACAATTCCTCATTTTTATTAGTAATAGTGGGAGAAGGGGAGAGTTTTGAAATCCTTATGCTTTTCCTGGTTACTGAGACAGGAAATTCTTGCTTCTTTTTCTTTCTTAACTCCTTCAACCATTTGTCTATTCTTTTGAAAATACTTTCAGAGAGAACATTCAGGTCATCTAATTCTTCTCTTCCCCAATCTACTTTCCTAGCCACTGTTTTGCCATTCTGCTTGATACCTTCAACTTCTTTTCCATCATCTTCTATATCAGTGTCAAGCCCTTTAATTTTAAAAGGCAGTTACAGGGAAATAATCTGATTCAATGAAAACCGAGAATGCATTCTCTTCACAACCTTGAATTCATCAACACAGTGGGCCCAATAGTCCTCTAGACTTGGCTGATGCAGGAAGGTAGCATCTACTTTAAAGTGGTTTGCCACAAATTGCTTACTGTCAAAATAATTACGACTTTGATAGTAAGGAAGATTGAATAGTTTAAGCTTGGTATCAGGGGAAGACATACCATGTGTTAACCTGAGGCGATAATGTCCCAAATCAATAGGGAAAAATGAACCCACCCCTCTTTTAAGCTTGAACTTCAATCCGACCTGAATAATTTGTCTACAAATTTCCAATAGAATGTATTTATCTAAAAAATAATGCGGGAGCTTCACAGGTTCTCCGCTAAAACCTCCTACCCTTAAATAACTGAAGGTAGGGAATTGGGTAAAGAAACTACCATACACCTTTATCAACTCCATATCTTCTTTAGACATTCTGTAATTTATTCTTCCTTTTAGCTCGAAGACAAGCTTAGCCAAGAACGTATCTCCCACCCTTCAAAAATTTCTTAGGTTCTTCTCCTTTTGTAGATAAGAGTGGTATTCATATATCATCATGTCATCTCTCCATGGCTGATGAGGCAGACCATCCCAATTTCTACAGATGGCTAGGACATAAAATAGGTATGATGTCATATAGAAACTAGAGGCTTCCGCAGATTGGGATATCTCTTCATCCAGTCTTTCCGCTATCACTTTGGCCCAATCTAGATATTTGCCATCAGTCAGAATGGTTTGAATAAGAATGTACATGCAGTCCTCCCACATTATGTCATTAGGTTTTCCCCTTAATCTATTCAACATGACAACAATATCTCTCACTTCTCTTAACAAATGGTCCTTTTTCAGAGGTTTAGGAAGTTTGGAACCTCCTCTTTCAGCCTTGGACAACCAATCCCAAGCTATATTATTTCTATAATCTCTGAAATTGCTAAGAAAATCTTCTTTAGCTTTTGCAAAGTCACCGGCGACATACGTCTCAACAGGAGGAATTCTGAGAGCCACCATTACTGTTTGCTAGTCCACTGACACCAACACTTCTCTAGAGGGAAGGCAGGTACATCTATTCACCCTATCATACTTGTTTCTACACTCCATCACTAATTTAGGGCATAGAGTCACTTCAGGAAAACTAGCAGCCTCCAACAAACCGCTCTCAATGATTTTGGCTGATATGGTCTCGGCCTTGGCATTTCTAATTCTATGAACAATCTCTGCAATGTCATCGTTGACAAGAACAGTATCTCCCATTTTTGGAAGACAACTACTTATAGGGGAGAACTTATTTTCCTTTACAAATTTTTCTTGTTGGGCTGACTTACTAGAGCTACCCATGATAATATTAGCACTATTGACTTAGAAAAAGATATGAAACAACAACAATTTCCTTTCTTATAGTATACAATTCTATTTTTTTCTTTAAAAATCAGAAAGGAAAATGAGAAAATACTTTTGGACTCACCGATGCCAACCCTTCGCTTGCAAAGATAAACCTTCAATTCAGTTAAGCTTTCCAACAAAATGTAAAAATAGAAATGGCAAAGAAAGGAAAACTGAATGCATACATTTAAATCGCTCCTTTTTAGTAATTATGATTACTTGCCGTGAATCAATGATTTATGTCATCAATAGCTGGCCACGTCCCATCACATTTCTTTCTTACTCAAGTAACTGTACCTTTAATTGAGTTGACGTCACTTCATGTCTTTTCAGCAATCAATTTAATAAATGTGAGTGGCATTTGACATGTGCTAAGTGTTGTCCGATCATTATTGACTTTTTGTATCTTGAACATTGAATAGTGATGTGCAAGTTCAAGGTTCGAGATCACACATGCCTTAAGTCATGAATTGACACAAATAATAAATACGACGAACTGACGCAGGATGCGAGAGGTGAAAATGAATTATGAACACAAAAGGCAAAGGTTCAAGATTCAAGATTTCAAAAAATGTGATGTTGAGAAAGATGCAAGCTAAAGAAGGCATGACCAATGTAAATGAGAAATTGAACTTTGAACTTTGAACAAGCGAGTTCAAGGTACGTAGTTCAATATTACACTACACATCCGACACGGGCTAAAGAAATTACCGATCGCAAAAAATGCGCAGACATGCACAGCGGGAAAGGCAAACTTGAACTTTGAACAAATAGTTCACGGTTCAAGGTTCAAGATACAAATTAACACTTTACACGTTAATTCCAAAGAAGTTAATCAAAAACTTTTGACCTGCAACAATCATCATCATCATCATCATCATCATCATCCTACCTGACCTTGCATTTTATTTTGCCAAATGACACTTTTTGTAGCATTCATTATCTCTTGCATGTGTTATATAAGTAGGCTTATGTACATTTTTATGTCATTTTAATATTATTTATCTTTCTTAGTGATCTTTTGTTTCTCTCTATTCATGGAAGGTACAATAGTCATTGATCCCAGCTTAGGAGGTTACAAACTCCAATAACAACATGTGTAGCAAAAGCAATGGCACATTCATCACCAAGCTTATATAGACCAAGTAGGTTTGACCTTGAAAACAAATAGTGAAAACTCTAAAAAAAAGGAAACAGGGAAGAATGAGATGCTTTTATGCCATGTAGATGTTAGGAATTTCATCTTATCCCAAGATCTTAATTTGTAAACACTACTTCACAAGAGAAAAGAGACAAGCATCACAAAGCATATAATTTCACTGATATACAAATTGTATTAAGATGAGATGTAGGAGACAATGTACATAGGCCTTTCTTATAAATAAAAGGTGAGAGGAGAGTACAAATGAGATCTGAGGGTAGGTACAACCACCTTACAACCACTTCTAGCAAAAAAACTTAAGGTAGGCAAATAATAAAAAATAATAAAGTTCAACAAACCTTCTAGAAATATGGAATGCCTCCTAAGTAAAAGTTAAGCGAGATAAATAAATGTTAATTTACTCCACATAATTTTTATCTTTCTATGATTTATGATCATTTTAAAGAACAAACATATGTATAGTCTAAATGATCAAGTTTTTTCTATCTATTTATATAATATTTAATTATAAAATATTTATATATTTTATATTATATATTTAAATAAATTTGATTAAATATTTTATAAGAAGTGTAAATTGATAAGAGTAAATATTTGTGAGAAATAAAATTAACTAATATAAAAGAATATATTTTATTAAAATAGTGAGGAAGGGCTTGCAACACATTACGAATCATAACCAAAAAACATCATAATAGAGGCTTGTACAAAGAGAGAACAACAAATTGACCCAGAAGTAACCTAAGAATGTACTAAACAAGAAATGAAACAATAAAAAAATTACTATCCTCATAGGAGTTTGAAGTGATAAATTTTCACTTATCAATTGAAATGACTCCAAAATGGATTCAACTAACTCTAATCTTTAATCTCATCCTCATCTCCCATTTCACTTTTCGTGATAATTCATAAGCCGAGTCATTCTTTCATCACTTTTTTTACTACTCTTTACACAAATCCGTTATGTGAAAGTATACTATTAATTGAATAATGTTGCACTTAATTTCATCTATTTAATATCACTATTTTAGGAAAATCCATTTATGAAAGTATATTTTCAATTGAATAACAACAATGTTATTGTTGGATAATATTTTGTTTTAGTTTAACTTATGCTTTAAAGTATTTGTATTTCCTAAACTTCAATTTTATTGCTTATAATCTAATCTAATCAAATAAAAACTCATTGATATTTTTTGACTATTATGTAGTTCTCATTTAAACTAGGATTTATTTGAATACACGGTTTTATATATTACAAAGTGAATGATAAAGAAAAGGGAGCATATACTTCTCTTATATTTTTGAAAAGTAGATGTGAACCATGAATTGTGCATAAAAAAGAATAAGAAATCATTAATATAATAAAAAAGCCATAATTTATTAAATCAATATACTTTATTGTATATTACGATAAACTATTACAAATTTGTTTCATAAGGTCATTTTTACTGTCGAATTAAAAATTGTGTGAAGCAGCATTTTGAAAGAGTGGTTTTTTCATCAAAGAGGATTTGATTGCCTTGACATGACCAAAGAACATCAACATTATAATTACAATTTTTCCTTTGGTGCTCCACTTCCTAGATAAACTATAGGGAATGTCTTTGCAATAGTGTCCAGTCATCTTGTTAAAGAGGACGCAATTGTAGCCTAATGATAGCCCCACATTTCCATATCCACTATAAATACAAAATAAACATAATACAAAAATGTCATATTGCCTAAGAATGGTGTCAATACAAATTTTACTAACCAAGAAAGAAGTAAAGTAGAATAATGATTTTGCATATGTGAAATTCATTTATACCTTACAACTTCAAATATGATAGCCAAAACATTGAAGTTAAGTGGGTCTTGAGAAAGGTTGTGCCTTTCTATCATGCAAATTAGTATAACTGCTATAAGAAGATAGCATGAATCATGCAAAAGTAGCTTTTCAAATTGCATACGAATACTCCACTTCTCTTTATCCTTGCTTGATTCCTCCTTTGAGGATGGTTTTATATTCATGCAGATATCTTCTCCAACCTTGTAAAGTGGATAGGGTGGCAAATACCTTTTATCACCAATACAATCGAAACAAATATTTATATCAAAATGCTAAAATTTATATTAGAAATAATTGTAGCATATATCATATTCATCATTAAACATGTGGAATATATAATCCTAAAAAAAAAAAATATTAGTGGGAGAATACATTTTGAGATCAAGCCATATTTACAAAAAAAAAAAGAACAAAATATTAGTAATGAATCTATTTAAACAAGTAGATGATTACCAAGTGAAAGTGGCAAAGCAGAAGCCATCTAAGAAACCCTTTCACTGAAATAGGATGAATTTAAAAAACACACATGAACTTTGATTTGGCTCTGCAACTCATCAAAAATAGTGCTCATTTTTTTACTAGGACCTATCTATTAATGTGATTTTTATGAGTCACTAAACAAGTAAAAGCTTAGAATGTGATATTTCAATACAAATATAAGAAACACCCCATCATTCTAACCTAGTCAAACTGATGTTTCAACAAAAGAAAGAAGAAAGGAAACAAAGGTTCTTTCACGGTCTCCAATTTTGGGTGATTTGTATATGGGTCTACAAATAACTTATAGTAATTTGGAACCACCCCTGTTTAATATGAGACTACGCACGTACATCTTGGAGGAGGCACTTAACTGTGCTACAAATAAGACGTACATACCTTACTTCCCATAAGTTTTGGAGGAGGCACTTAACTGTGCTACAAATAAGACGTACATACCTTACTTCCCATAAGTTTTGAACTTGTAACTTATGATCTCACTTTTAAAAGCTCAAATTGTATGCCACTTGAAATTATGCATTTCTATTCTGTTAAAATAACTATAAAATTAGAAAGCAAGAAAACTTAAAATTAGCAAGCAATAAAACTCACATGAAGACGATGTAGATAACGAGGAGAGCAGGAGAGAGAAGCTGTGGATTGACAATATTTTCACCAGCGTGCCTAATAGACACGGATTGAAACACCCCACCAATCACCTTCTCGCCCACCGTGAGCCCATCCAGAGCTGCCTTATCCCAATGCAACGCAAATAACATAACCATCCCAATTGCGATAAATCCCACTGCGCACAGAAGGAGCCACATATTTTGCCTTGTGGAGAAGAAGTGATCTGCAAAGAGTCTGCGCCCATTTTCCACTATATAATCATACACTTTTCTCCTCCCCTCTGATCTTGAAAATCTGCGCAATGTGTGTAGGATGGCTGCGAAGCAGGGACCAAACATTGTGTTCCCCAGGAGTATCTGAAACGCCAATATCATAAGAAAAACACTCTGCTTTCTCAAGGGCGTCATACTATCGCTCAATGGTGTGAACCCACAATTGGCAAATGATGACACCACTGTAAACACTGCAAACAGAGACTTACTTATGCCTCTCTCACCGAGGATCTTCTCTCCACCTTTGGATAAATTAAAATAGATGAAAACGAGCATAAAACCAGTTAGCTGAACAAACAGAAAATATCCTAGACATAAATACCCTACAATAGTAAGAGCTTGGTAGTCTAAATCACCATTCACGGCCTTCTCAGCATCACTTCTAGCCTCATTAGGGCACAGTTCTGGTGCAATTTTCCTTGATTCATTTATGTCCCAATGGTCTAAATCATCACCAATCATATTCTCAGGATCAGTTATAGCCTTGTTAGGGTTCACTATCGATTCTCTTTTCATCTGATCCTTTGCATGGAGATAAGGATGAAAGTGTGTTGTAGATGTACCATGATCACTTGTGATCTGGTAATGATGCAGATCAACCATTTGGGTACTATTGATTGAGTAATGATGCTTGAGCCTGAGCCTGAGCCTTGCAAGGAGGAGAGAGCATAAGGATGTGAACACTTCTCCGCCTAAAAGCATGAGTATGATCATCACTACGAGGTGGAAGTGTGAGAGGTCTTCCATGGCGACGACTCCCAAGCTGCTGACAGTTGCAGCTGAGACACTAGTAAAAAGTGCATCAACAACATTCAGGTATCTTTTGGTTTTAGTGGGTGAGAGTCTCAAAGGAATGAAACCCACTAAAGAAATGGCAGCTAAATAGATAACATGGATCCAGTAAGGATCAGATAGAATTGGAGCCACGAAATTGATGATATTTTTCAGATACTTGAATGAAAAGCAACTTTTTGTCCGTGTACCCCGTTTCTGTGGTGAAATGTTTTGCATCTTTTCTCGACAGAGGGGGTCCAAGTGAATTCAGCTGATTAGAAATCAAGGCATGCCCACATTTTGAGGAGCTAAGTTTCAATTATAACATGTATTGCTATAATGGAATAAGCATTGCAGAATTCTCAGTGGAGTCCACTTACCTCTTTAGTCATTTAATGTGGATGTCCGGATCGTGTGTTCGTGTATTTTAGTTATATCTACAATATGATTGAGCGACAAAAGGCATAGGAATACCTTTGATTCTCTGTCCACTATCTGACACAGGATTTGAGGTTTCAATGGAGCTACGATGATAACTATGTTCGGAGCTATCCGATAATACCAAGACATATCATTAGCCTAAAGAAAACTTTATTCGATAGAGATTATGAAAGACCTACTTCAATTAGAATGTCAACGTAAGAAGCGTGAGAAAATTTTTTCTGGATACCAAAGTCCAACAACAAGAATCTTCCAATAGTATTACCAATAACCTCGTTGACAAAACTACACCAAATATGTAAGGCAAGATAAGGAAATATTATCCAAACTAGAGCACTATCGATAAATTGTTTCAAATGGCTAAAAGAAGAAGAAGACTAGGGGTGGATCTAGAGGGGTGTGAATCCCACATCTGACTACTACCAACTAACATAGCCTAATGTTCATTTGAAGAACCATATCCGACAATAAAAACTTCTAGTAGAAGGAAAAGTATCTATATTACGCTCTAGCAAAGGAGACCATTGATGGGCTATCCAACAAAGTAGATCTGAAAGAGAAGGTCAAAATGAGAAATCCTACGAACCAAACTCTTGTATTGAGAAAAAATGTATTCACAATCTAATGTACATCTTGCCCCAAAGAAAGCATATGGGCGGGAGAAGCCTTAGAGAAGAGGTTTACACTTTCAAAAAGAGCCCATCACTTGATCAAAAGTAATGAGTAAGACTAGTTAAGTAGCACACACCACATTTAGAAAGAGGTGTGGATAGGAGAGGCCCTACGTAAAGGAACAACAATCTGATCATAGTGATCAATAAAGTCCTCCATTTGTTTCTCCTCTGCAGGTTTCTCCTCTGGCTTTGGTTTTTTTCTAATACCCACAACCCCAAACTTTGGCAAAATGATAGATCAAATGTAGAGGACCGAATACAAAGATCCACCCACACAAAAGAAAAGCCAACAAGGAACTACCAATAGTAACTTGATCACAAGCTCTCATTGCAAAAGTGGAGAAGGAAAATTTAGCTTGGAAAATGTATGATTAGGGAACACTTACACACATATAAACCCAGCAATGACAAATTATGAATAGAGAGGAGTTGAAATATTTGTGAGAAATTTGAGTTTTTATTAAAAAGCTTCTTTATGATGATGGGAGTAGACTCAACATGGAATATGTTATTTCTTGTTAAATTTAATATTTTATATTATGCATGTAGTGGTAGTTCCTGTATGTTCATATTTTTTATTGATAGGTTCTACAAATGGAGCTTGTGATTGAGGTTTATGGATTAGGTATGTTATTGACATGATTTCTATTAAAGTTTAGATACCTTTGAGATATAGATGATTTAACAGAATAGTATTTATTATGGTTTCTATTTCCAATAGTGTGGGGTTTCTTTGTTTGCAAATAGCTATGAGCCTTTGTTATTACTCTAATTTTATGTTTATATGTTTTATATTGATGAATATTCACCTTGGCTTGTTTTTATCCTTCTAAAGTAGTAATAGAATGATGAGAAGAGTTGTTTCTTGATATGGTTGGTACCAAAATTATTACTATAGGAATCCTAATGGAGTACAATAATACACAATTTTATGGATGGCTATGATGATGTATTTAATTGATTGATGGTTATAAAATATATATCACTGAGAGAATGTTAGGAATATGTGTAGTACAAATTACATTATATTGATTATTCTAATTATATAATATAAGTATTTCTCTTAGGTCCATCATTAGGTGGTGTCTTTAGCCACATTATTTAGGACCATTTATAAATTTATATTCACATTGGGTTAGATATTTTATATATGGATTGAACATGGAAAAAATATCAAATATTTGAAAACTTGTTGCAAAAATATAAATGTAGGGAAATAATTTTGTGAACTTACATTTTTGAAGTACATGGATTTTAGTTACAATTTTGAACAATATTTGTTTAAAATTGGTTCTATAAAAGCAAGTACATGTTAATTGATTGAGGTTGGTTGCTAGATATCTTGGCTTGACTATTATTGTAGAGAGATTATTTTTGTGCATATATGAAGCATGGCATGGGATGTGTGGACACATGATTGGGCACTTAGAGGATACATTGGAGGAGCTTGATTATTAAAGAGTGTTCATTGAGACTCTCTAAGACTAAATTATAATATTTTCATTGAGAAATAAGACATTGAATGTGAAGATTATGGAGGTTGTTTCTTTTTCCTTCTTGAGGATTCTCCCAAGGTGTATTTTGTGTTGTCTTGTGATTTATATTTGATCTTTGCATATTGTTATTCTATAAACTTGAAGAATTTTTTTACCTCACAAGGTTAGGTAAAAAATGGTACGAACAACCTAAATGATTTTCATAACACTGGTTGCATAATTTTTTTTATCAACTAAACCACCAATACAACAATTGTAAACTACTATCTAGTAAAAAAGGTAGTTTCAAGCATAATAAATATAGTTAGGGTGAGTCCTCTTTGAGTATTATATTATTGGGTTACCAATTTGTTATTTTTCTAATTGTGTATGATTGATCTACAATATATTCAATCTGCAATGTATTGTGTGTGTGATGGATGCGAAAAGAAGAAGTTACACTCTTCCTTTATACATATTGGTAGTGCCCCTTCACCAAGGGACACCACACTCCAAGTTGGTCCAATTATGTTATCATATTATAATTATATTACCAATATAATAATATTATATTATCAATGTAATAATTATATTATAATTATAATATAATAATAATATAACAATAATAATATAATAATTATATTATCAATAATTATCAATATAATGATTATATCACAACAATTATATTATCACAACCTTTATGTTATTTATGTCATCTTGAAGGAATATGAGCATAGCTACAATAACATTAACACTCCCTCTTTACTAGGGAGGAATCCTCCTCGATATGTGAGTTAGGTAGTGATATTCACCATGGCTACTGCCATGAATGGAAATGCAAATGAATGCAAGAGCTCATCAAAAAATCACTCAACATAATATTGTCATCTCATCATGATGTTCACCATGTCTACTCCTAGAGGGTAAATGAAAACAAGTGCAAAGTCATGGATTCTCTCACATGACATCCATTGTGGCTACTCCATGAGTGGAAAGAACAAAAAGAGATTCATTCAACTCCAAGATTATCTAAAAAAAGCACAAAGTTCACTTTGGTAAGAGGCTTGGTGAGAATATTGATTGTCTATTCTTCAGTGCTAATGTACCTCAACTGAATAGCATCCCTTTGCACTATATCTCTAATATGGTGATATTTGATCTCCACATGCTTTGACCTATCATGAAATAGAATGTTAAAGTCTTAATCACACTTTGTGAATCAAAAGCTCACAAAGAATTCAAGAATATCATGACCTAGGTATCTACATAAAGGCCTTCCAGCCTACATACATGAGACTTCATCCCATGAATCATAGTCCTCTGACTGCTACAATTTCCCAATCACTAGAGAAACCATCTTGACATGATCTACTCCCTTTGAACCAATATGACCAAGATCCTCAGAAGTTAATAGAAGTAGATCCTCTAGTTTTCCCTTTATCACGGAAGCATACTCTGCTCACATGATCCCAATCATGGAAGATATCTTGCTCCAAGAGACTCTCATTATTTTTCACATGATTATTTAATCAATTATCACAAAAATGTTCATAAGAGTGGTTCCCATACACAAATTTACTTGTCTGAATCTATAGTAACATGAGCGAATGTAATAGACTATGTATTTATCCCCACGCATGGCTATGTTGGAGCCTCCTTTGCTGAATAGAGTACCCACTACAAAAGATAGTTGTTCCAACACTTTTGCATCAAAGCCTTCAGAAGAGGAGGGCATAGCAATCTGATGGGATATCTGGTGGCAGTCCACATGTTGCAATGCCTACTATAGCCTATGCAAGAGAGTAACCAACATAAGGAACTTGGCAAGTGATCATATCCGACAACATCATTTCAAAGCTATAGAAATTGTTCATGTGTGCTTCCGAAACAGGATTTGTTGCAATAATCTCTCAAGCAAGCCATTTGTATCTTTCTATTTCATATTCAACAACCTTTCCCAAGATTTTAAAAGGTTGAACCATACCAATATCTGTAATGGTTTTATTCCCTTGCTTGTCCAGTAATATACTTATTATATTTAGGTCTCTATGTGTAAGTCTATGATTATTTAGGAACCATGTTCCCTTCATAATATCAATATAAATATGAAGAACCTCCTTCAATTGAATCCTCTTACTCTTTTGAATCAATTCATGGAGAGATCCTTCATCCATTAATTTAGTTATAGTTCACATTACATGGGTGTCATCTATATAAATTCCATTTTAACATCATTGTTATGGATAACTATATTTTCATATGGGTATATTCTTACTATCAGTGCCGATAATAACCTTCATCATTAATGATGTTATTTAGGATTTTGATGATTTTAATCTTATCGATCCCTCCAATAGATAATATCAATGATACATAGTAATTTATATGTTATCTATACGGAGATAGCAGCATCAATACTTGGAGATTCTGATTAAAGACTTTCTTGGTTTGATAATCAACACTTACCACAACTTAACTATTATCTACTTAATAGAGGAAATTCAAAGTGCCACCCTTCATAAATGATTTTCACTCGACGGGACTAAAGGCTCCTCCTGGCACTGCTGGTGCACTGAAGCTAGGATCGGCTGGTTATGGTACCAGCGATGGGGTCGGGCCTAGGTCTATGTTGTCTTTCGTGGGTGGGTTTGCCTCTTTTTTAGACATGGCTACTCTGGAAGCAGGCATTAATGGAGCTATGACTACTACTCTTCCTTCTTTTGGGAAAAGGGGACTTTGTTTAGGTTCTATTTCACCTATTTTTGTGAGTTCTCCTATTATGGTGAGTCTAGATAATGATATTGTGGATTAGATCTTTAATCTTGCTAGGTTTTTTTCCACTAATGCTGCTATTTTTAGATATAGGGGTTTTTGGCCTTCTCTGGCAGACCTGCATGCATGGATTTCCAAACCCTGGAAGCCTATTTTATATGCTACTCTTGAGATTTTCCCTATTGATAGGGGTTTTTTATAGTGAAGTTTGATAGAGCTAAAGATAGGAATACTATCATGTGTGATAAATGTTTTACTTGGGAGGAGCGTTTCCCCCTGATGGCAAAACCTTGGCATCAAGATTTTGATCCTCTTACTGAGTCTTTTAACAAAATTCCCTTATGGGTGAGGATTTTGAATCTTCCCCTACACCTTTGGATGGATTCTATCTTAGAATCTGTAGGAGAGGCTGTTGGAGATTTTCAGATGGTTGATGCGGTCTCCTATAACATTTTCCACCCAACGTATGCTCCTATCCTAGTGGAGGTTGATGTTTTAAAGGGTCTGCCTAAGAAGATAACTTTGGTGTCTCCTCGGGGATCTTAGATCAAGACGCTGGATTACGAGGGAATTCCATTTAGATGTAGAAAGTGTTAGGATTGGATTATACTGAGCGGGGGGGTGAATCAGTATAATCACACTTTATTTAATTCTTCAACCACTTAAACATTAATCATACATTTGCAGTAAAGAAAAGAACATAAGCAAATGATACAGTACTCATAACACCGTGTTTTTTTATGAGGAAACACTGGCCAAGGGAAAACCCTGGTGGGGATGATACCCACAAGCATGCACTAAAGTATAATGTCCCTATAAGGAGACCTAGCCCTATTAGGAGCTGAATATTACATAGTACATTTCCTTGTTAGAGGAATAACAACCCTGTAAAGGTTCAAAACACCTTGTTAGGGGCCAATTGAGCTTACAACTCTTACAATATAATTTAGTTACAAAAGTTCTCAGTCATAAACAAAAACAAGCATCGCTAATGCTTTGATATTTCCTTTATATTTCTTCAATGATCTCTATCATTCTCTGCTCTTCCATTCGCATATCTTCTCTTCCAGATAACTATTACAAAACTACACTTCATCTTTACCAAAAATATCTTACATATATATCTCACAACTTTACAAAGTTGGCTCTTAAAATGAATATTACAAATATTACAAAGTCGACCTTCAATACACAATTCATTTAACATAGTAAATATCAAATTCATAGTCAGCACTCTTGAATAGTCAATGTGTAGGCTATCAACAACCAAAATACAACTTCAATTACCTGGAGTCCAAGTCATACTCCCTCAATCTTCCTTGTTGTCCAACTACTCTGTATCGTTGTTCTCCTGCAGTCTATCTATCTTCAAATTCTTCTAACTCATTGTAGACCTAACTAAATCCAAAGTGATCTTAGGTGGAGCTCATACATACTCCATATTGTCTTCTTCTAAGCTCGCTTTCCCTAATTCATTGATCTCTATCTTTGACATCCAAAATTCTTTTGTATCTATGCTACTATACTTAGTCAATTTCTGAATCATCAAAACCTATCTTCAAGGTAATCAAACTTAAACCCAGATGTGCTACCATAAATAAAAACCAAAAATTGAATCATATTTACCAAAATTGATCACTTGCCAACAATCTCTCCCTTTGGCATTGATAGAAACACTTAACAAAAAATGACTAAGTGTTCCAACCAATCAAAACTGTCTCTTCTTCTCCTTATCTATTCTCCATATTTTTCTCTCTTTCTTTTATTATATTATTTTTCTTTTATTCATTTTTTATTCTCTTCTCCCCCTTTGACAACAATGACAAAGGTGCATATAAAGCAATAATTTTTAGTTCTTGCTTACCAGTTTTAGAATATCCTGAAAAGAATCTTCCAAAATCTTCACTTATGTGCTCCATGTCTTGAACAATATCTGACATATGTGAATCAAACCATTCATTGAAAATGATGCAGTTTTAGCTTCTTTCAATTTTGTGGGTAAACCTTTAGTCAATGAATCTGCAACTTTCTCCAAATCTCAGAGACACAAGCTTCAAGTATGGATAGCTTCAAAGTGACAAAGCTCCTCAACAAATTAAATCTTTTCAATACTCTCTCTTTCTCATTATCCAATACACTGATCTTGGCCAATATCCTTGTAACTTCTGTGTCTAGTTCTGTTGTGGATTGTAAATATATTTCACAACCGTCCATCAAACTATTTAGAGTTTCCCTTTCCTTGGCAATAATGTCCTCAACATTCTAAACATGCCTAATAGGATTCATGCAATAGCTAAAAATTTTTCTCTCATGTCCAATGTAGCTCTTTGCATTTGTCAAACAAGTTTAAATAATACCTAAGTCCCATGTGATGGACTTGTAGACTTCTGTCAGCTTCTTTTCTGAATATGTCTTCTTTGCCTTCTCCTCTGCAATCTTCAGCAAATTTTCATAGTGCCCATCAAATTCATCAAGTGTAATTTTCAAGTTCTCAATGTCATCTTTGTGCTAGAAAACTATAGGTATTGGAAGAAATTTGTTCATAGTATCAATAGCTCTTGTAATTACTTTTTCCTTCTTGTTTCCTTTCTGTTCATATCTTTCCTTTGCTTTGTTTAATGCAGTAAATGTTAGTTTTACCAATTCAACTTCATCCATGCTATCCACATTTACACCACTGATTGCCAACAATGAAATAGATGGTGAGTTTACCTCTTTCTTTTCATCTCCTTGTTGTTTTATCTTTTGTTCATCATCCTTTTTCTGCTCAACTTCCTCTTTTTGTTCTGCTTCATCTACAATAGACGTGTCCAAATTTCCTACAAAAGGGTCCTTCTCATCTTGTGAGGGGTCAAGGATCACTGCCACACCAGAGACATAGAAATATGCTAATGGATCTACTTCACTCTTCTCAGTTACCTTAGATCTCTCACCCATTCTCAATTGTGTGGGTGATGTTGTTTTAGGAGGTGGGGCCTTATCAAAATTAGTATTCAACAAAATCTTCTCTAGTGCCTTTTGATTTTCCTCAGTCACTTCATCATACTTTCTCACCATTATTTTCAATAGTCCAATCTTGGTTCTTAACAAAGGTTTCAATTCTTTGAATATAATATCCCTCTCTTGTATTGATAATAGATGCAACATGTTATCAATTTCCTTATTTCTGATCTGATCATCCTCAATTTGTGCTAAGTGTTTTCTGTTCTCCAATTTTGCATATAGGTCTATAGGTATACTTCCTTCAATTTCTAAAAGAGTCTTCTTGAAAGTAAGAAAATGCTCTATTACAATGTATTCAATTTTCAGCTTATCTGATTCCTCATACATGTCATAGTATTTATCAATTGAGACCAATTTACCTTGTTCTATTACTCTCTTTTCTGTCATCTTCGTGTCAAGCTTCCACAATTGCTTTTCTATTTTCTTCTCTTCTCCTACTATGGTTTTCACTTTAGGTGATTTAAGCTTACTTGATCTTGTAACTCTAGGAGTGACATCCTTTGCTTTCTCTATTTTTTGTTGTGGAGGAGGTGGACTATCTACCATAACTACCTCAGGATTGAAAGGGGCATCAGTGCTTCCATTTTGTACTCTAGGAGATATCTCTACCATATTCTTCTTGACTTCATTCAATTCCTCTTCTGTTAGTCTAGCTTTTATACTGTAATCATGAATAAGGTTAGCAATTTTCCTTTTCCTCGGTCCTCTAGACTGTTCCTCTTTCACCTTTGCTGATTTTTATTCATAAGTTCCCCATCTTTCTTCTGTTGTATCAACTTCTGATGCAAGATCATGTTCTACTTGCATGGTGAATACTTCAGAACTCACTTCATAACCCATGGGGTAACACTTCTTCTTTCTAGGTGTAACTGCTTCAAAACATACACAATCAGTTTCAACCATGAAATAGATTGCATCCTTGTACTTTTCCACAATGTCCTCATGTAACCTGTATCTTGTCTTCTTTTGTTTCTGTAGAATTTTAATCATAGAAAGTAGATCTACATCTACCCAAGTAGTGTTTTGTCTGTTGTAACTCTGTGAAATCAGTATGCCAGTGGGTACTCCAGAATTCCAACCACTAGGATGTAAACCAAGAAACTTGTACTCAATATGAATGAATATATGTATCAACAATGAACCAAATCTATAAGTTTTAGTTCTATCCTTCTTCACTAGCTTCACATTCTCAAGAAATTGCTGAGCCAGAACTTCACATAGGTTATATTTTATGTTTTCCTTCACCATTCTCCATGCCATCATGATTACTCCAGTAGATATTGAGTTAGGTCTACTACTGTAGTAGAATTTATATCTGAGTATCATGGAAATAAATCTCACATCTTGCTAAAAGATATTGTTTACTATCATTGCCCTTCTATCCCATTTAGAATGTGTTAGGGTTTTGACTTCTTTCTTCACATGCTTCTCCGCAATAGGTATAACTCCAGTGTTGTCTAATCCAGTGATCTCATGAATTAGGTCACTACAAATCTTCATAGGTTGGTCACCAATCCATATGAACTGATTATGAACCCTTCTCATTAATATCTTAAACCATTCATTTTCATCGAATTCGCATAAATCCATAATCTTCATTATGCTCAACTAAATAATGTGTTTGAATTCTTCTTTCATGATTCCTTTTTCAGTCATATTTTCCATTTCATTGAATATTTCATTGTCTCCCAATGTATCATACTTACAATGTATGTAAGCCCTAATATCTTCTATGTGCAATACGCCATGTGGGGTTTGTGAAAACGCTCCTTCCAAATCCTCTTCACAAGACTTATATGGATGTTTCTTGAATTTTTATCTAGGACGATCAACAACATCAAAAATGGTAGGTGCATCCATAGATAGATGATGTAAAATACCTTTCTCTCATTGAAATCTGAGTGTTATGCTCCAATCGATCATGCATGAAAGATGTAGAATATTCTAAATGCTTCTGCTCTCTGATCTCCTTAGCTCGCTCTTTGTCAAATGGTGAATAGATAGGTCATCAAATGGTGCTTTATATAAGTTAGGTTATAACTTTCATTTTCACTTTATACTATCTAGTTGGCTGGTAGATCTCGTGAACAAAATATACAAGTTGGCTGATGATGTGCTCTTAGGTATATAATCCATGATGTCAGCTTAGTTCACACACAAGTTTACATGAGCTCAATCTACAAATTTTGGGGTAGGATAAATTCTGATGTCTGTATCCAATGCTCCCCCTAAGGCCATGATCAGCCAATTGGGTCGATTTGGTCTTGCTACCTTCAGGTGAAGATCTAGTAGAATCTACTGACTCTCCTTGAACTGATGTCTCACTTGTTTCTTTGATCTTCCAAATCTTACCACTGTTGTTGTCTTCTAACTACTTAAAACAATTTTCAAAATCATTCTTCACATCTGCAACACTCTTTCCAGTATCATTTCCATTCTTCTATGAATTCATAGGAGGTGGTTTTCTTCTGTTATCTACTCCATTATACCTGCAAAACTTTGCTATATGTCCTAGATTATTGCATTTGTAACATATAGGAGGTCTTCTTTCTTGATTAACTTATAACTTACAATACTTCACAATGTATCCAAAATTATTACATTTGTAGCATGTAGGTTTCACTGTAGGTTCTCTTCCATTGTATTTTCTATATCTTGATTGATTAGGTTTTCTACATTATGCTTTCTTGTACCCATATTCATTACAGTTAAAAAAATAACCAGAAAAAGTTCTAAAAGGGGCATTACCTCTGCAGTCTCTCTTCATGTGTCCAAATCTGTTGCAACCAAAGCATCTACCTCTGAAAGGTTTGATATGCTCTTTTCATTCTTCAATAGAAGGTTTCTCAGTATCAATCTTCTCATTTAATTTTTCATCCTGATTCTTTAAACATTCAACTGTTGGAAAGTGATGTTGCAAGCAATTGTTATTTTGTCATTACTGTCAAACCTTAATTGGTGAGACTATTGTTATCTATTTGAGTACCATATCTATCATTGATGAAGAAGATTTAACAAGAAGACCAAGTGAATGGTTGAGGGTAGGAAATTCAAAGGGTACTTGATCAGTTGGCACTATGGCAAAGTAATTTATTGTTTATCTTTCAAAGACAATTTTTCTGGCTGTTCTATGCCGAGAATAGTTGCTTATGACGAGAAAAGTTTCTTGTGCCGAGTAAAATTTCTTGTGACGAGAAAAAAATTGCTCAATGCCAAGCACCATTGCAATTGCCAAGTGGAAACAGTGATGTTGGCCGACTTACAGTAATTGGAGTAATGATGAGATTTGAGATCTCTGGCTGACTTAGTTGATTTTATTGGGATATGTAATGTAAATTAAAGATTGATCCATGTCATTTAATGAATGGGTAACCATAATTAATGTATGGTTTCAAGATTTAATTAGAGACTACATTGGAGAAGTAAATGTAATGCAAAGATGGAATGATCCATTGGATCTGACCTAACCTAAGATCTACGATCTTGTTTAAGTGGTAAAAGATTTATCTGACCTAGACAAAGAGGTATATGATAACCTCAGTGGTTATTCATTATGTATGGATGAATGTATGTGTATGCAAGAGGTTTGCATAGTTGATTTATTGTTTAGCATGATCTAGCAGAGAAGGCAAAAGGTAGAGGTAGAGTGTTGCATGTGTGATTGCTTGACAGATTTCCAAGTAGATCAAAAGGTTTAAATGACAATGCAGGCTATCCAGTAAGCTAACATTAGAGTTGTAATTGGATCTGAATTGCAAAGTAAGTTGTATGTACTAAATCACAACTGTTGATTACTTTCTTACCATTGTATCAGTTAAATCCTTTAACAAGGTTGAATTAATAGTCATTTGTATAAATCCTCTAACAAGGTGACATTCAGATTGGAATGTTCTAAGTCCTCTAACAAGGCCACTCCTGATAGGGTGATTAAATCCTTTAACCAGGTCACACCTAGCAGTGTGTTATTGTAACCTTTAATAGGGTTGGCTCCTCACAGGGCATCACTTCAGAAGAGTGAAAACTTGGTAGCATGTTACTGGTGGTTTTTCCCATATTGGGTTTCCACGTTAAATAATTGTGTCAAATTGTGTGAATGCTTATGGTTTTCTTTACTATTATGTTACTACAAGCTAATTTCAATTGACAGTAAACTGCTTGATTAAAGTTGTTGATTTATGCCACTGCTACCGAGTAGATCTGAAGTACAGAAAGTTTTATTTGCTACATCTAGACCCAAGGATAACTGATTCACCCCTCCCCTCTCAGTTATTCTAAATTCATTCTAACAATTGGTATCAGAGCTTTGGTCTCCTAAAAATAGTTTGAAGGTACTTGGAGCGTAAAGATCAAGATGTATAAGAAGGAGGTTCCCAAGGTGAACAAAGATAACTTCCCTGCATGGCAGAGCTTGATGAAACTACATTTGGCTGGTATTGGAGATAATGCTAAGTGACTTATTGAACATGCCTATGTACCACCTTCTACTCCTCTCTCTGTTGTACAACTAAGAGAAAAGCAAGAGCACAATCAAGCAATGTTGGAGATCGCATCCTCATTGAGCTATTCAGAGTTTGATGATATAAAGAACTACACAAATGAAAAAGAGATGTGGGACAAACTTGCAATTTTTTTATTGTGGAGACACAAATGTGCTGAGGGCTAAATCAGAAAGTCTAAGAGGTAAGTTTGATGAGATGAAAATGAAAGAAGGTGAAATGTCATTCAGTATTATGGTAGAATAAAAGAAGTTGTAAATACCATTAGAGGGGCTAATGGAACAATTGATGAGAACACCATTATGAGCAAGGTACTGAGAACTTTACTTCCTATATATGTTATTAGAGTTTCTACAATTCAAGAATTGAGATGTACTCCTAACAATAATCTGAATCTGGAAAATCTGATAGGCAGACTCACTGCATTTGAAATGTCAAATTATAATAACTATAATCCACAAGGGATTGATTCTGCTTTTAGATCACAGCCAGTTCTCAATAAATCTAAGAAAGGAAAGAAACATGTGGACAGTGACAGTGACACTTTTGATGATGATCTTAAAGAACTTGAAGCACTCATGGAAAAAAGGCTTTCCAGAGGAAAAGGAAAATACAGAGGTAAACTTCCTATTATTTGTTTTTCATGCAACAAAGTTGGTCATATAGCTGCTAGATGTCCTGAAAAAAA